>JAOCNB020021632.1:0-13715 GCA_026546465.2 Palythoa caribaeorum | reverse complement strand
ATAGATAACAGAGGACGTCAAACTGTGGTAAGAACATCAGTGACACACTCGGCTATCGCCTCGTGTGCCACTTTTTTATTCTTACCACAGTTTGACGTCATCTATTATCTATTTCTGAACAGACGCACGCAAACATGGAATTTATTTGTTAATCTGATAACACTTACTGGATCAACTAAGAATGAAAAGGTACCATTTCCAGAATTTTTATTGATAGGAAGCTTCAAACTCGTGTTGATCTTCTGGGCCCAGTTGTTCCAAAACCAGTTAACTTTTTAACCCGTGTTTTTATTTTCAACCTTACAGAGACTGATTTGAACTACTTTGTGATTAACGCTTTTTTCCTTGGAAAAGCTGTACAGTTTTTATAAGGACCGCAAAGTTTTCCTTAGAGAAGAAATTGCAGCTTGAATTCAGGGTTAAAGTTAACCAGCCTTTGAACAACGCGACCCTGTTTTAAAAATTATTAAGGCTTAGGAATACGTAATTCTCTCGTGGATTGGAAACAATCCAAATCTAAGAACTAAATACTGTGATGACGCCTTGTTGGTTAGGCTGTTCGCCTATTTCTGTCACAAAGGAAGCAATTTTTTTTTTTAAAAAAAGCGTTTTGGTTTGCTTCTTGTTAGATACTTATTTTACGTGCTTAACTATCAGGTACAAGAGGCCGATCGTTTTCGGGGGATATTGCCCTGGATGATATCAAGTTCCAAGGTTGTTCTCTTCCTAAACCAGTCTCCAGCTGCAATAAATACTACTGTAAGAACAAAGTTTGTATAGATATGAAGAACGTGTGCGATTACAGTGACGATTGTGGAGATAACTCGGAGGAAGTCACCTGTGGTAAGCTTTCATTAGCTTTTATCTTCCAACTTTGTTTCTAGAAACTAGGTTTTCACGTTGTTCAACAATTTGTTCGTAAGTTTCCATGAAAGCTAAAGATATACTGAAGTAAAGATAAATACAAGAAAGTAACAAAAAGTATATGATTTAGCGTCTGACGATCAAGTAATCTTAAAGCTTCGGAAATCCGATGTGCTTCTATAACTTCTACTGCCAGAAACTCCAAGCCCTAGAATTTAGAAATAGGGAAATTTTTCCCTAAGAAGCCTCACTCCCTCCTTGCAAACATTTGAAAACTCAAATGGCATTTTCTGCATTTTGAGAGCAGTTTCGATTCTAATTTCTAGATCTCAGACAACACATTTTTGCTAAACGAGAAAATTGCAGTTGCTCTTCTGATGTCAATGACACGCATTTCGAAAGAAATCTTAATCATTTTCTTTTTCGACATCTATTTAGTGCTCAAAAGCAACTGCTTTGCGAAATAATTGTACAAAGATTCGGAAAATAGGGAAACAGGAAGATTGCACCAAAAGTTCTCCGGGAAAATTTGGAAGGGTTGGAATGTCTGTACTACTATTTAATTATTTATTTCGTGAGAACTCGATTAACAATACTCCCCCCCCCCCTCCTTCATCATCCTTCCTATATACCAGTATTGTGAAGTTTCTTTCAAAAGTAGAGAGTCTATGTGGCATATTTACCTAACACAATTAAAACCTTGGCGTGCGGTTCATCCATTTTTTTAAATGTCTCACTAAATGTTTGTATCTTCAACTAACAGCAAACTATCCAGGCCGTTGTAACTTCCAGTCTGGTTTCTGTGATTGGAAACAGAGTCAGGAAGACGATTTTGACTGGAGAAGGAAAAAAGGTAAGTGAATGACCAGAAGTATTGATTTTGTGTTCTCTCATGAATATTCCCTGTAGAAATTGATGTTAGAATTACTTTGTCGTCACTGTCATGTCTATACTGCGGGAAAGCGCCGAAAAATCAACGTTATTTACTTTTTTAATCAGTGTTAAACATCGAAACAATTTGTGACAGAGAAAAATTTCTAGTTTTTTTTTCCAGTTTCATTATCATCATTACCATCGTCGTCACCATCATTATCATCATCATCATCATCACCACCATCATTACCCAAACACGGTTTTATCATAGGTTTATAAATAATCTGTGAAAATGCAATTTTGTTTTATATGTTAAACATATGAGAATTCAACACTGCATGGTATCGCTAAGAGTTCGTTCCTTTTGTAAAACCTGGATTTTCAAATCTTGATTGCGTAGATTTCTGGAACAGATGGAACACAAAATCCCAAACCAAATTTTACGAAAACTTGGTACGTTTGTTTACATTAGTCTTCCGAAAATCCGATTTGTGATTGGTAAATGGACGACTAAAACACAAAAAATCTCAATCCAGAAGCTGATTTAATCGAAACTAATTATCCAAAATCAATGGATTATTTGGATTGCTTAAATTTAGGATTTGAAATTGCCAGAAGGAATGCAAAATCCAGATTTGGAGTTTACAAAATAAACTTACTCAAACGTATCTTTTATTTTGAGACGTCAGTATTTTATCGTAGTGTTGTCTCACAATAATATAATTTTGAATTGGCTGACACGCGCAATTCTGAAAAATCTCTGAAATGATTATACGATTGAGAATGTTACTTTGCAGGACAAACTTTATCGTGGAACACAGGCCCTCCAGTTGACCATACGTACAGCACGGTTGCAGGATACTATGTGTACATAGAGACCTCATGGCCCAGACGATATGGGGATAAAGCATGGTTGTTGAGTCCAAACATTCAAACTATACTGCCTGCGACAAAGAACTGTGCTCTAAGATTTTTCTATCACATGTATGGAGACAGTGTTGAGACACTTAGTGTGTTTACAAGACGGTATCAGAACGGCAGTGTTGGAAATCCAATTTGGAAAAAGACAGGAAGCCAAGGATCAGTGTGGCATAGAGCGTACATTCCCTTAAATATGAACTACAACTTCCATGTTAGTAATTAATTTACTGCCATTTTATTCTTCTATTACGGAAACCTCTGGTTTTTTTAAGTTGTTATTGCTTTATGGAAATTGTTATTAAACTTGTTAATAATTAAACATTCTATACTTTTTCTTTTCTTCGTTTTTTTAATCAGATTGCCTTATAAAATACATTGGCAATTTCCTTGTGTCTGTTGGACTGGGTGAGACCGAACGCAGTTTCGTCTCTAAAGGATATTTTTTCTCTTGATATCGTGTCGTTAAAAATACCTTCTCTCTCTATTGTATCAAAAAATCATTGAATTGTTTGTTTGCCTTCTGATTAGGATCATATTTAAGATATAGAAAACATTCTTCCGAGTTTCTATAGGAATGCAAATGGAATTTTGAAATTTGAGAAAACGAGAAATAATTAGTTGGAACACAAGCCCCAAGAGTTTCCTTTGTGAAATGTCCCACACAAAGAAACTAAAACATTTTATTAACTTTATCAAATTTTAAATTGTTCCTTTTCGCGAAATGGCGTCGTCGTACGACTTCGTGTTACATAGAATTACAGAAGCACGTCTTTCAGCCAGTCAATACGTGCGTTATAGAATTTTTGTTTTTTAGATAACAAAGAAATGTTAGTATGTATATACGCATTGTATGAAGAATCATGAACAGCGATGGAATTCCATGATTAACACTTATTGTTTGCAGATCGTGGTAGAAGCCGTCCGCGGTGACAGTTACACTGGAGATATTGCCATTGACGATATTTCCTTTGATATGGGCTGTAAACGATTCGTGGGGCAACTGCCCTACGCCCCGACACCCAATCCCACGAATGTTCCTCCAACTACTCTTCCTCACCACTGTACGACAGCAGAGTTCAACTGTGTCAACCAAGGTGCTCACTCGTGTATACCAAACACTCAGGTACTATTGCTGCTATTTCAATGACACACAGGTACTATTGCTGCTATTTCACTGAAACTGAAGTCTAAGCTGAAGGTTTTAAAGTTTTTAAATTGTTCGTTCGATTTCATTCCCTAAAATATTATTGTTATTTGGTTCTTTGTGCTGAATCCACCTGAAATTTTATGATTTTATTAAACTGGAGTGAAAGCCTTTCGGAAGCACATGAATATTGGGTGAAATAGACAACGATTTTGTAGTTTTTACATGATGTTCTTTGTTCTAGGTGTGTGATTTTAAACCAACCTGTCGCGATGGCTCAGATGAGACTAAGTGCGCCAAACCAAGCTGTAGTTTTGACAATGGAGATTTTTGTGGCTGGTTCGTTGACAATCCATCCCGTAGGAGACGAGCTGTTGCCTACACTTGGCTTGCTCAACAAGGTAGTACCGCCACTCCAGGAACTGGACCGACTGTTGACCACACCCAAGGTATTATTTATGATAATACAATGCCGATTACCGTGTTTTAAAAGCATCCAAGAATATATTTTAGCTTGAAAGACGATGTCACTCTGCGTCCAAAGAGACTTTCTTTTTCTCATGCCAAACAGACGGGGCCATCTATTCGCGTGTCTGTTTCTAGTTTGAAGACGTTATACTTTGATTTTTAGTTGTCTTTTCGATTGTATGAAGCAGGGGTCTGTTTTCGCGTTTTAAATGCATCTAATATAGTTTCTTTTAACTTGCGTGAAAAGCCATGCCATTTTCTGGTTCCAAGAGACGATGTCATCTATTCCGATTGTCTGTTTTCGATTTTGATGAACATCGTGCATACGATTCTTTGTGTATGAAGTAGGGGTCTTGTTGTTATAACAGGAAACTCATTGTGAGTAAGTAATTTGAATTTTTTGTTTCTTTTTCAGGAACTGCTTCTGGATGGTACTTGTACGCTGACAGCTCAGCTGGCTCCGCTGGAGACAGAGCTCCCCTCAAAACACCAATGATGGGCCAAACAGGACCTCAGTGTATTCTGTCCTTCTGGTACCACATGTATGGCAGTCAACTAGGAACCCTTTCTGTCAAATTTTTGTTGCCCGATAATACAGCGCCTCTCATGTGGTCCAAGACAGGAAACCAGGGCAACCAATGGATCAATGCCAAGGTCGTGGTTGGTTCAAGAAAACACTTCCAGGTATAAAAATTTAGCTCAGATTTGTCAACGGAAGAGGACTATCCGTGACTAATGATTGTTGAAAAGAAAAACCTACAGACTATTGGCTTTGCTCAACTGCAAATAACTTAGGAAGGGCTATGGGACTATCATGAGGAATTCGCTAAAAATGGCCAGTTACTGTTTCTTCATATAGTTATATTATTCTGCAAGTTAATCATCTTCTTATTCCTGCTTTCCTTTTTCTTAGATAATTCTGATGTTTAACCAATTCAAATCGTTTTGTTGAAGGTTATGTTTGAAGCACGCAGAACCAATGGCTTTAAGGGAGATATAGCACTTGATGACATCCAGTTCCAGAACTGCAAGCCACTAGACATGAATCGTCCTTGTAATTCAAATGAGTTCAAGTACGTACACAAGAACATATAGTTTAACCACAGCTTTACATACGTAAGGCAGATAAACAACTGCTGTCTCCCCCACCTGTCACTAATAATTACCATACATTTAGTGTAAAATATTCGCCATAAACAACTTTTTAAATCAAAGTCGGGAGTCAGATTGGCGTAGCGGTTACAACTCGCTCTTCTCATCTCCACGACCCGGGATCCAATCCTCGAATCCGCACGTAGGCTGAGATTTGTTGACACTCAATCTGACTGTGAGGGTTTTTCTCAGTGTATTCCGGTCTTCATCCCTCTCCAAAATCGACTTTCACGCCAAGATCTGAGCCGTTGAGTAATTAAACATTGGCCTCAGGCTAGGAAGAATGGGCAACAACTTCCTTGGCAATTGACGACAATTTTTTTTTTATTTATTAAGTCCGACGTGGTATTTTTGTGTTCAATTTTTGTAGGTGTGCTATGGGCGGCTGCATCTCCAGTACTCAAGTTTGTGATTTCAATAGCGACTGTATGGCAGGTGACCTTTCAGACGAGACGAGCTGCTCATCATACCCTGCAAGGTGCACCTTTGAGAAAGGCTACTGTCACTATGATAATGACTATGACGACCAGTTTGACTGGAGTATATCAACTGCTGGTACCGCTTCTTATGGCACTGGGCCTTCCATTGACCATACGACCCTCTCAAACAAAGGTCTGGTTACTTTTGCACTCTTTTGGTTTCTCATTAAAGTATTTAAAGTGCTGCTGCAGTATTTTGAGGATAGATTTGCGAGTATTTATGTTGAGGAGCCACTCGGCAACTATAATGATCTTCTTGATTGCGTGAAAAAAGCTATTATAATCTTCAAGATGTAAAACGACGAACAAAATGAACTGAGCAACTTGCTCAGCTCAAACTGTGAACCAAAATACCAATATTGCTGCGGAGGTTTGCAGGATTGTCGACAAAAGAACAACTAGTTTTACTCTAATGATGTAAAACTGAAACTCAAAAGCAACATATTAACTTAATTTCAAAGCGATAATTTGGCAACGATTAGTTTACAATATGTAGGTTATATATTTAGCTATGGTAGCTAAAATAAATAACATTTTATTTTGATATTTTAAAAGACGAAAAGTTTCTTTTGACTTTCCTTAAATGGGTTACTCTCGTTTTTCACGACCTATTTTTATATTGATATTTACAATACACATAAGCTGTTTGGAAGGTTTCTTTGCCATATCTTGCACCACAGCCAAAAAATAAGTAATGGTTATAGGAATGAGTGAAGTCCAATTCGATCTGTTATCATTACGCGTGATTAACAAAATTGGATGAGCGCGAAGCGGGAATCCACTTTGTTCAATCACAAGTATGATAACAAACAGAAGTTGACGGACATGAAGTTCAATTACCAATTTATTATATTTATTACAATTTCCGTACACTAAACTGAACGACGAAATCTGTGCAGATAAAAACACGTTTTACTAATTTTCACAACATTTGTAATGGTAATGGCAATGAGTGGAGAGTGGAGTCCATTTCTGTCTGTTATCACTGCTTGTTACTGATTGGTCAGAAATCCTGCAGCCTGAATTGTGATTGGGTTCATTCAACTGTCCCGATAAAGTTAGCCGATAACAAGTAGCCGATAACAAGTAGCCGATAACAGAGTTTTGTTATCAAATAGTTTTCCAAGGCGATTAGGGAAAAATAGAGTTGAGAATGGGCCAATCAGATTTGAGGAAATTGTAATTATTATAATAATACTTGAAAGCAGCGACAAATAGCTGTCTTGGACGTCACCATCATGGGGCGCTCTTCTGAACCTCGTGACGTCATGGCGCAGGCGGTAATGTGAACAATGGCTATGTTTCTCGTAAGTTTTTTGCTTTTTGCCACAGTGTTTTCCGTATAGGAACTGAAATTGCAAACATCAGTTCCTCTTCCAGTAGCTTTCTGTGTTTCCAACACCAATGACGCCACGAGATTTATTAGAGCTTCCAAGATGCATTGTTCAATGCATTATTAGAGCATTAAATGATTAACTAGTTTTGGGTCTGCCAGTTTAAACCTGGGAAAACCATTATCCTGGATTAATGTTAACTATTTTTTTAGCTTCCCTGTTTACAGTAATGGGTACTCACCAATTGTTTTTTTATTACGCAGGTCGCTATGTATACATTGAAACTTCATGGCCACGTAAGCCTGGCGACAAGGCGCATTTGAAGTCACCCGTTATTAAAGCAGGGTCTCGCAACTGCTACATAAGATTCTTTTACCATATGAGAGGTAGAAACATCGGCAGCTTGCTGGTGTACCGCCGAACGAGCTACCTAAGGTAAGTTGCAATTTGTTTTAATTCATAACAATTGTAAATCTTGAGAAGTCTGTTTTCTTATCAATAGATATTAAACGAGTTTTGTAAAACAACTTGTTATACAACGTATTGCTTTCATCATTTCATATTTACGAAGCTCAAGGGTTTGGTTTTTACAGTCTTTCTTTTGAATACAGCTTAATTATTTGAAAAATTTGTTTTTTGTTTCTTTTTTCTCAGAGGGTCATGGGTTCGATTTCCGTCCGGGTTTCAGGGGTTTCTTTCTTCTTAGAAAAATAAGCTTGAAACATCAAAAATATTTTTTCCATAATGTCTTTTCCAGCTGCAGAATTACCTTTCATTTACTAACCTACCAACTATTCAGGCATGTTGGTGGCCCTAAAATTCCTAAAAATCCCTAAATATTTTCACTTGCCCTAAAAAACTTTACTTTTTCAGCTTTTTTTCGATTTTACCGAAAAAATCCCTACTTTTTTTCCTTTCTATGATTGTTGAGCGCGACCGATGTCATTGAAAGTGCTTGGCATGGGTTCTACATTGGCCCTACCTGGTCAAACTGCAAGTTTCTTTGTGGTGTGGTGACTGTGGCTTCAAATTTCATTGTTGTTGGATCCATGCTAAGTATTTTCAAGACACGATGTGCATGATCCTTTTCCTGTCATTAATGCTATAAACCAGTATTTCATTTGAGTAAGTATCTTTCTGTTTGGGTAACAGTGGTAGAAAGGTAAGTTGAATTCTTCATTCTTTCCTAAATAGGAGCCCAAAAATAGCCCTACTTTTTAACCATTTATCCCTAAAAATCCCTACTTTTCGGGAAAAAATCCCTAATTTCCCCCCACAAGGTGGCCAGCATGCCTGACTATTGTTAATGGAAATCTTTGCTTGTTATTCTAATCAGCGGAGGTTTATCTGCCGCCCTTTTCAACAAAACTGGTGCGCAAGGAGACTTCTGGTACCGAGGGGTTGTCAACGTAGGAAGCCAAACAGATGACTTTGAAGTTGTGTTTGAAGGAATCAGGGGGAAGGGATGGCAAGGCGATATCGCCCTGGATGATATTTCACTAACACCTGGCTGCCAGTTGTGCTTAGATTGTAAACTTGCAGGTTTGATTAATATCTAAAGGATAGAAAATGACATTTACCTAATGATACCAAAAACTGTTTATTTTTATGTTCAAAATAGCCATTTACTTTTAACAGCATTTTAATGCAACATTTAGATCATGTTGAACAAAGTAGTTTTCCTTTTTCAACACACAGGAGCCCCGACAACTCCACCCTTCGGAATCCACACACGACCTACAGGTTCAACATGCTTGGCTACACAACACACATGTAACAACCTAAATTGTGTTGATAATGCTCAGCTTTGTAACTTCAAGGATGACTGTGGAGATAAATCAGACGAGGTGAGATAAACTACCAATATTTTTTTAGTTATTAGTGTTGTCATGCTTACCTTAAGTGAGTATAACTAGCTTTTTAACCATGATTATTAAAGTAGTCACTTAAAAATTTTCAAAACAAATGCAAATTTCAACACAAAAAAAGTTGTAAAACAAAGTTTCATACTTGCTACTTGTTATACAGTTACCGCATGTACATGTTGCACTCTATTGAACCGATGATTATGTTGTAGGTACCTTGTGGTTCTGCTTGCACTTTTGAAGACAATTGGTGTTGGAAGGGTTGGCGAAATGCTTATGGAACCGACAACTTTAACTGGAGGAGAAAGCAAGGTGCCACACCGAGCGTTGGAACAGGACCAAGCACAGACCATACTCTTGGAACCGACAAGGTATGAGTTTGGAGTACTTAATCAATATACATCTTTTTGTACAGAACAAATCATTTCTTTTCTTCATTTCCATAGGGCTATTACATGTACATCGAGACTTCTTGGGGCAGAAAGGGTGACAAAGCGGAGCTGCAAACAAAAAGATATTTTGCTTCTCATCCCAATTGTAAGATGACCTTGTGGTACCACATGTACGGTAAAGGAATTGGCCAACTCACTGTACGGGTAAGAGTTCAATGACAAACATTCCTTTGTCGACTGATCTTAGGATTCAAGTCATTAGAAAAAGTCAGTCTTGAATTAGCTTAGGAGTCTGTGAATTTACTAATAACAAAGTAAAGTTTTTCTTGACGCCTGTTGCAATTAACGAGAAAAATTCTCTATTTTAGTAGTTTTAGTTGACTCTTTCACTTAAAAACTCAAGTACAAAAACTTTATACTTGAAAATTAACATTGCTAAGATATCTGAGTTCTTAAATGATTGGTTTCCAAAAACCCTCAGGTTAAAGAATCAGGCACCACTGGTCTTTACGACGACAAATGGAGTTTGTATGGAGATCAAGGCAACCAGTGGAAAAAGAAGACAATCCCAATTGGACAATACAAAGATTTTACAATCATTATCGAGGCGACTCGAGGAGATAATTTCCAAGGAGACATTGCAATTGACGATATATCGTTCGCTGACTGCTTTGCAGGTATTGAAACACATCATTTATTCAAAAGATTTAAGGTACTTGTTTATTTTTGTCTATACGTTTTACCTAACGGAAAGTAGTAAATTGTTAATTTATTGTATTAAATCAGTGTTGCATAGAAACTATCTCCCACTTCTTAATTAGACTAACATTATTCTGAGACAACATATATTCAAGGTACGGATGGTTAGATGCAGGGTGTCAGTTGCGTCTTATAGTCCTATAAAATCCTATTATTCTGCTAAATGTCCTATAAAATCCTTTATTTTGAGTACAAGGACTATAAGTAAGGAAAGGAATCACTTGATGAGCGAAAGGTTGTTTTCTTAGGAATGCGATCATACTTCACAACAGTAGCAAATTTTCTGCAAACCAGACTTCCTCTTGAAAACAAACTACTGAGGTTCCTTTCTTGCTTGAATCCTGGGAACAGAACTACAAATACCGTTAGAACTATTGAGTATGTTGCCAAACAGCTTAAAATTAATGCGACAGAGATCACAAATGTGTCAGATGAGTGAAGGATGCACTTACATGATACAGTGGATTATTACTGGAGAGTCGTGTTCACCCTCAAGACATCAACTTTGAAAATACTAAAACGAATAAATGCAATTGCTGCCTACTGCTGTATAAAAGATGGTAAACAATAAAATTCTATAGGATGGATAAAATCGATAAAATTTAAAATCTAAAATCTGAGCTTTCGCCGTTCTACGGCATCATCAGAGATATGATAAAATGTTGAGCAACCTCGACAAATATAATAGAAGGGTCTCTAGGGTGTAAACAGTGCCTAATGAGGGAAAATACGTAAAACAAAGCGAAGGCATAGAAACGTGGAAACAATACAAAGTAAGCAAAAGCAGAACAAAAGGAAGGAGGAAATATACATAAGGACGAATAAACTAAATAAACAAAAAGAAATATAAGTGAATAGGTAAATAGGTGTATGGGTAAAGTATAAATAAATGGTAAATAATGATGATTAAGATATTCTTGTTGTACTCGTTCGTGTACTTGTCTAATAGTGCTGCCAATATAGTATTCGCTACACTGTTTACATCTGATTTTGTACACTGCACCACGCTTTTTGCAGATGTCGTTGTTTAGAGGGCAGTTTTCTTTTTTGCAGGGCTCGGCTGTTGGTTTACTTTGAAGAGCTTGTCTCAAGGTGTGAGATCGGTGTGAAATGCGGATTTTGAAGCCAGTCTTTCTTAAAAATTTTTTTTAAAGTTTATAGTCAAGCGTATCGGAGATATAAGGGATGCTAAGGTAATGCCACTCTTGTTCTTGCGCGGATGCACGCTCAGTTTGATTTCTCTTTTTGGTGCGATGGTGTTGCGCGGTGGAATTGCTTAGATTAATAATTTCCTCTGGGTAGCCGTTGAGCCGAAGGATGTTGTCAAAGTCCTTGATTCTTGTTTCTCTGGTTTTATTGGAGGAACACCTTTGAGCTATGCGGTTTTTCTCATTTTCTATAATGTTCTTTTTTGCTGATACCGGCAGCCAAGATTTATGGTGCACAAAGAGAGGTTTTTTGGCCTTTTTCTTGTAGAAGTCAAGGGTAGTGTTGCCACCTTGTTGGATTTTCACGGTAAAATCGAGCAGTGATAGAGAATAGCCTTCTGTGGTATATTTAGGTTTTTCAATTTCAAATTTAATCTGTGGATGTTGCCCGTTCATAATGTGAAGGAAGTTTTCGGCTTGTTGTTCATCTGTGGTTTGAATATAAATATCGTCTACGTATCTGCTATATTGACTGATATATCTGCATGATGTGACAGCTTTCTTTTCCAGTGTATCCATGAACAAAATTGCAAGAATTCCGGACACGCTGGACCCCATAGGTAACCCCCTGATTTGTAGGAAAATTTCCGAGTCGAAGGTGAAATAAACATTACTTGTGATGACTGTCAGTAATTGAACTATATCATTTCTTGAGAAGTGATTGATTGATTGATTGTCCCATGATATTTGATATATTCTCGATTGCTTCGTTGATTGGGATTGAGGTGTATAGTGCTACCACATCAAGGCTAAATGGATACGGGAATTCCCAGTTTGCGTCTGAGTTGTTGGTCTGAATTCTTTGGATAAGTTGCAGGCTACTTTCAAGGTGGGCAGGTATGTTTGCTAACAGAGGCTGAAGTAAATGCGCCATAAGCCACGATATTCTCTTGGTCGGGCCGTGTACATTGGATACAATTGGTCTAATTTTAAGCGTTTCTGCCTGTTTGTGCGTTTTGATGAGGTGGTAAAATCTTGGGAGATCGGTGTTACTGGAGATAAAGCTTTTCTCAATATGTCATGGGATTAGATTCGTCATGCAAATATCTTTCCATACCGCGTTCACCTTTTTCTCAATGGTCTTGGCTGACATTCTTGGTACACGCTTATATGTTGTTGAATCGTTGAGGTGGTTGAGGGCTGCTTCTGTGTATGTCTGAATGTCTAGAATGCAGAATTCAGATCCCTTGTCACTCGGAAGGCACACTAAACCTTTACGTTTTAAAGACCGCAAAGTTTCTTTTTCAGGTTTTGTTAGATTGGTCCATTTCCCTCTTGGTTTAATTTTGCGTATGGCGAGTTGGTATTCGGCGTGCATTCTTTGCAGTTTCGTTTCGAATTCATCACTAGTTTCTGGTTTGTAGATATTTCTAGACTGTGGGTATTTGATGTAATCCTGGCTAAGGTTTGAATCACAGCGCACTGTTTGCCATCTTAGTAGGTTGGCAAGTCTGTAGAAACTGACGTTCATATGTGCAAGGGTAAATTCATCCACGCGTTGTGCAAGGGCGAATTTGGGACCTTTGGCTAGCAGATTTTTCTCTGTTTCGTTAAGGCTGTCAGTAAGGTCGGTCACTAACTCTGACGAATTGTGGTTGATACTTTGTACACTGCTCTCAGCTTCCAAGCGTGGGTTGAGGCCTTTTCTGCTAAGGATATTGTGTAAAGTTTTATCAAGTCTTTCACGGCAGCACTATTAGACAAGTACACGAACGAGTACAAGAACATCTTAAGAACAATGCGTCATCCGTGTTCAAACACTTGCGGAAATGTCAAAACAAGAAGAATGACATTGAAGTCTCAATTATAGACGTGGAGAGCGACCCTGTGAACCTTAGATTATTAGAAGCCCTCTACATAAAAAAGCTGCAACCGTTGATAAACTCAAGAGAAGAAGCAAAAGAACTTAACAACCTGCTGTTCTGAACTTTATTGTTGCCGCATTATTATTTATCACCTTAGCTTATTTTATTTTCTATTTTATTTATTTATTTATTTATTCATTCATTCATTTATTTATTTATTCATTTGTCTGCTTTTATGCTTTTTTGTTTTATTTTATTATTTTTAATTATTTATTTATTTATTTTTTATTTATCTATTTATTTATTTTATGTATTTATTTATTTTAAGGCTTTTTTAATAAGAATTATTTGCATCGGAAATCTTCCTAATTCATCTCTTGTTGCTAGATTTGACGCTTTTCGATTTAATCCAAGGTATTGTTTACAAAATTTTAGATGTATTTTTTCCCCT
>JAOCNB020021531.1:0-13721 GCA_026546465.2 Palythoa caribaeorum | reverse complement strand
TAAATCTATTGTCTGTAGGTATGACGCAACGGAAACGCGCCTGCAGGATTTAGCTGTGTGGTTGTAGCCAATCAGAACTTCGATAGTAACTTCAATGCATAATAATAATTATTATTATTATTATTTTTATTGTTATTATTATTATTGTTGTTATTATTGTTGTTATTATTATTGTTATCATTATTATTATTATTATTATTTTTAAAAAAGGAAAATAGCAATTAAAAAACATAATAATGATAATAATAATGATAATAATAATTATTTAATGGGCACATTATATAGTCTCAATGAACTGGTACAACACTGACAGCATACAACCAAGTGACCTGCCACAAGTGAGTCAGACCCGCATTTGAACGTTTGAGCCTGCTGTCTGCCACGACTGAGTAAAAACTCACATTTTGTGATCAAGCTCTGCATTTTCGATAAAATAAGCCAATTTCTAAAAGAATCTTAATTTTCAGACAGTGATTCCTACAAATAACTGGCTTGTAAGGCATGTCAAAAAACTACACAGATTGTGAATAAAATGTGCAGCAATGTAAATAACAGTCATTTTAGAGACCCTAATTTTCAATAACTTCCTAGACTCCCCTAGAACCCTCCAGCACTCATACAACACATGACCAGTATTTGGGGTTTTCAAACTCGGGGTCTACGTGATAGGCAAATTAAGTAAACCAGCAAAAATGTGCATTTATCAATTAAGGTCCATAAAATAACATCAAGAATGACATTGAAATAGGCACAAAAAGGTGACTCTTTACTTCTGCTTAAATAGCACAGCATGCATATTACATCAAGACTCAGACAAACAAAGCAGCTATTGTAAAATCGGGTGGTGGCTAATGCAATACTTTTAACGGACCTTATTATTTGAAATTTAACAATAAATTCATATCTTATAATTACAAGATACAAGATAGACTTTTTTGTCAAACATGGCTCTGTTTGTCTGAGTCACGTGGGGTAAAAATTTCTAATTTTAGTACTGGCGCGCTGCACTTTTCTTCATTAGGTCATTATGTGCTATCTAACACCACGTTAATGCTAAACAGGCAAAGAACTGGGGAATCCCTTTCTCAAAGTAATTAAACCATGCAATTAATGGAAATCTGATTCCATTTAATACCCAACCCATGGAACGCGGCGGTAAATTTCCAGTAATTATGAATGTGGTCATCATGTGCTATTTACGATAAAACCGAAAGTAAAACTCAAAACGAAAGCGGAACGGTATATCGTCATATAATCGCCCTTAATCATTTAATGTTTTACTCCTAAAAGTAAAACAATAGAGACCATCTATACATACCTTTCAATGTTTCTTTCATACTCTGTTGTACCTCTTTAAACTCGTCCTTTAATTGCGCCACTTGGTATTCGATATCCTCTATCAAATCTCCTCGACTGATGGTTTCGAATCCCATTCGAAGCGTGTCCAACTTGTCTGGTCCCAGGAGGTTTGCTCGCTCCAGAACAGTAAATAAATCAATTCCTTTGACAATTTTCTCCCCAGTAGCTGCTGGTACATAGTTTCCATAAAAGTACTTCAAATAGTCGATATCGTCTTGAGTCAAGCTTTTGCTCAACTTCATCATAAATCGTCTGTAACTGGTGTCTTTCTTTTCCATGGTTAGACACAACAAATGGCGTAAATTTTGAGCTTAGCAATTTCTTGACTTACTAAGTATGAGAGAAAAACGAACGGATGATAACTTTTATAAAAAGGTCTGACAAACGCGACACATTTTATCCATCAAACCTCGAAAACTTGAGACGACAGCGAAACTGGATTCGAAAATGAAACCATCTCACAACAGCGGAAGAACTCACGTGCCATCATAGATTCTGATTGGCCTTATTTTTCACGTGACTAAGAATAATTTTGGCGGGAATATTTACAATATGGCGGTTCTCAGGATAGAACGAGATGTGTTGTGTCGTTGTTCCAGATTTTGTCTTTTTCTGCCACAACAGTACTATAAGTGTTGCTGTACAATAGTTAGACATTACTTTTAAATATTTATTAAATCAAAGTTATCTATCGTACTACTGCAATCAAAATATTTTCAAGCTATAATGGAGGACGAATGGGATATGAGCGATGCTGTACCAGGTAACCAAAGCTTTGAGGATCGCTATGCAGATGAGCTTGAAATGCTTGATGATCTCGATGACAGTAAGTTTACTGATGATATTTTTTGAAATGGTAATGCATGACTTTGATTGCTCGTTCTATAGCTAAAAATATTAGGAGTATTTGTTTTAGTCCACTCAGTTGATGGCTGACTCTCATTGACTCGTTGTATATAAACATTTATATTTTGTTTGAATTTGACGATTTCATTGTGATTATTATCACGGTCATTTAATTGTCATCATCAAAAGTATACATATATGGCATGAACAAATTAAAGGTAAAAAACAGCTACAGAACCTTTAACCTTTTTTGGTCATTTCTTACTCGTGCACCCACGATTGATTGATTGATTATTTGTTGAAAATTTTCCAGTAATTACACAATAGTAATGCCAGCGGCTTAAATGGCTTATGTCAGCAGTACATATATAGGAAAAGAGATATATAGTGTGGAGATATAGTGAGGGCATCACTTAATCCATTCACAAATGACCATGCAGCAGTTTGGTTGTCCCGTATCCATCCCAGGCCCTTTTCCTTAATCCAGTCAAAGATTGTGTTTTTCAATTTGACAAGTCCAGGATACTTCTTGCTATTTATTCGTGGAGGGACAATCAACTCTGACCTGGCATTCATAAGAAAACTTGTGACACTGGGTTTAGTGTGTTGTACTTGAGTACTATCGACCATGTTGCTGTTTTTTGAAAGATCTGACAACACAAATCGAACATAGTTGTTAGGCGAAATGTCCAGGACAGTTGCCGATTTTGAAACGGTAGTTAGATCGTCCTTTGACTTCCCAACGGCGACGGTTAACACCTTTCCCCCTCCAAACTCGTCTTCATCTAAAGGTTGATGAAGTTCATCCAGCTCACCAGCAGCAAATGCATTAAAAAGTTCGAGTAAACTGATGTTGTTCTCTACCTTTGCACCATACCAGTCTTTGAGGAGAGTAACGCGTCCCTTCTTTGCTATACAGCAAAATGTAAGCGGCATGCCAAAAGAATCACTGAAATATTTCGACCATTCTGTATCATATTTTTTATCTGGATGTTGTGAAGGCGGCCATTTTGATATAAGAACCTTGAACCCAGTCCCACGCCCTCGTATCGATCAGTTTTTAGCGTGTAGATCTGATATAGAACGTCTGTCTTAAAATATTAAACTGTTTTGAACTGTAAAACAAAGAAATTTATATTGAAAAAAAAATAGAGGCAGAAAAAAAATCGACAGGCGGGCGGTGACGCTAACCAAGTATTTTTTTTCATTTGGCCTAACTATGGACTTGTTGTCATTATTAACATTGCCAAATGGTGAAACGTAAAACCCTGAGTTTGCTAGTTCTCCACTAATGTGGAGGCCCACTTCATGTCAGAGGAGATTATTTCGAAAGTAAACTTAGCTGAAGCTTTGCTAATTGGCCGGTTTACCCTCTATGTCATCCACATTTGAAACAAGCTTTTGTGCATAGCACTGCATTGAGAGGTGAGATTCACCGCAATTTTCTCCGGCAAGTATAAAGTTGTCAGTTTCACTTGCAATTTACTGACCTACTTTGAGGAATGATACAAGCCAAGAAATGGCTTTATCGTCTTTGCCGAATGGGGCCCCGTCAGCACCAAGAGCTACTCTTAAGTGATACGGTTTAGATCCAAAATGATACAGGAATGGACTAGTTTTATCTAGGCAAACATACATATCAGCAAGCTGTAACAGAAATGGTTGTAGCTCTCTATATGACCCTTCCACAACTTCATCTACATCTACATCACAGCAAAACATCTTTAATATCATTAACATTTCCAACATCAATACTCTTGACAAAAGTTATGAATTTCTCATTGGGCAATATCTTCGGCAAGCAAACGCTTGACATGAGCTTTAAGCTTTCCCGTTTCTTGCCACTATTGTGAATATTCATGGAAAGATTGAGCCTAAGACTTTTATATTTCTCTTCAAATGCATCTAGACTCCATCAACCAATGGATTACTGACAATAACATGCGAATCAACACAAAGAAGACTAAAGAACTGAACATCTGTTTTGCTAAATCTCGACCTGCCTTACAGCCTTTAATGATCAATAATGTCCCATTGGACTGTGTCCAATCAACAAAACTCCTAGGAATCTTTATCCAATCTGACCTCAGATGGGACTTGCATGTACGATCTATCCAAAGTAAAGCAAGCAAACGTCTCTATGCTTTAAGGTGTTTGAAGCGAAGTGGTGTTCCAGTTAAACATCTATGTACTGTCTACTGCTGTTTTTGTGAGACCAATTATCGTATATGCGTGGCATTTTTCACTTCCCATCTTTCTGACGAAATTAAACATATCCATAATCAAGCTACCAAGATCATTCTCCCAGGGCTTTCCTATACGAGCGCCTTACTAGTCTAAATCTACCCACCCTTTAAAAGCACCGAGATGAGCTGTGTCGTCGCTTTTACAAGACCCTAGGGCGACCCGAAGACAAGATCAACGATGTTTTACCACCAATTGGCAATCAAGTTTACTCTTTACGGAATCCAAGAAAAATACCATTATTCAAATGTAGAACTAAACGTTTTCAGAACAGCTTCATCCCCTATGCAGTTAGAAAATGGGACGCATCTCCTTGATCTGAAGCCTGTTTTCAGAAGATGGAGCTGGAAACTGCAGCTTCGCAGAGCTCCAGCACTGGTATCACTGAAGATACTGAAGATCGACGAGAGGAAGGAGAAAATGTAAAGAAGGCAATT
Organism: Palythoa caribaeorum; assembly: GCA_026546465.2. NCBI lineage: Eukaryota > Metazoa > Cnidaria > Anthozoa > Zoantharia > Sphenopidae > Palythoa > Palythoa caribaeorum. The sequence continues at coordinate 8,835 of JAOCNB020021531.1, read as the reverse complement.
GAAAGGTTTGTATACAAAATTGGCTAAACGAAGTTGTTACAGTTAAAGAATCTTTAAGCTTCAGTTACGTAGGGAGGTTAATATTTGAATTGTTTGGCACAGAACGTCGCTCTGTCAAATATCTTCAACGCCTCATTTTTTATTTTATGACTATATTTTTCCCCAATATGCGAAAAATTCGAGATATCGACTTCGTTTTAGACTCAAGGGAGTCAGTTGTATCCTATAACAGTCGAGCAGCCCTAAAATGTAAAACATTTTCTTAAAATGCCCTATACTGTCTTTTAGTTTCAGCTTCACAACAACAAAATACTGCTTTCTAGACTTATTATTAGATTATTATGAAATTTAATTTGTGTTTGGTGGCTATTTTGATGTTGAATTTGGTTGTGCCAATAATTATTGCATTGTAGATACAAATTGTGTAATAGATAGGCTGATACAGATAACATAAGGCCTGTGCATACCTCATGTGTTCTGAAATGTCAAAATACAATTGAATTCCATGTAAACTATTAAGTTCATGTGGCTCATTTTTTCTTTTCAAGTATCACATTCATATCAAACATTTATTCACTGATTTTCATATGTCATTCAACAAAATTGATTTGCATGTGTGTTTAGTTTCTCTGTAGTTTATTTCACAAAATCAAATTAATTGATACGAGAACTAGAGTTTTTTGAAAATTTAAATTCACAAGTAGATTGCAAATTTAATGTTTCTGCAAACTAGATTCAAAAGTTAATTTTAATTCGCATAGTCTGCTTTAAATTCAAGATTAAGTGAAACTCTCATGAACAAATTTCTAATTTCAACCAAATTTCTAAAACTTGAATTAACATAAGTAGGATTCACTAATTCAAATTTTATTGTTGTTTTAGAATTTAATGGGTCTTTTTTACTCAATAGTAACAAGTTACTGTGCATTAAATAGGACAGCCAATGCAGGTTAATAAATAGGATGTTTTTAGTGGGGCAGTAAAGAATAACTACCCTGATAACTTTTTTTCAACTTTTTTTCCACTTTTCAATTTAACGTAAATTTTATCCAGCTCAACTGTCCCCCTTGCTTTATGAAACCAAATGTAAATAATTTAGTAGATGTTGCTGCAAGATAATAATTCAACTACAAATAATTTGAACATGCTTTTTGCAGAAAAAGAAGAACTGACCAAAACCAGGCTGATCCAGAAGAAAACCATGATGATGATGATGATGATGATGATGATGATGATGATGATGAGGAGGAGGAGGATGATGATGATGATGGAAAGGAAGATGATGAAGATGACAAATGATGAAGATGACAATGAGGCGGAAAGCAACCCTTTAAGCTACTTTGTAAACAAAAGTAAAGGAAAGGCCAAGAAGAAACCGGGTCGCAAATCCAGATGGTTCCCAAAAGCACTGGATGATTTTATTGATATTGTTGTCAATAACAGTTCCTATAAAAAGTTAATTCTTACGAACGCCAAAAATCAGAGAAATAGTTTAATCTATGAGCAGATCTTAGTTGCGATGAAAGAAAGGGCCACGGTCAGAGGTGACAAGTTTTCCTTCACTGTTCCTCAACTAAGGAACAAATTTAAAAAATGTGTTAGTGAATGTAAGAAGCTTCCCTCACACAGAGACGGCTACTGGTATTAAGCGCTTTCAGGAGGACCGTGGCTTTGGAAAGTGGTTTAATGCCTTATATGAAGTCGTAAAAACCAGAGATTCTTGCCAGCCAGATCAAGAAATTGAACCCTCTTCTTCGGAGAGATCATTTGATGACCCTGATGACAATGAGGAGCAAAAATGCAAACTCTTTGTTCCACTCAAAAACAAGAGAAAAAGTGTTGCAGCCAAGGAGAAGCTAGATATGACAACAACGACATAGTTGGTAAATCTTGTAAAAGAGGTTGTCCAAAATGATCCAACAAAGGAACAGATAAATTTTATGAGAGAGGAAGCATCACAGGCACGTCAACATGAGTTGCAGTTATTTCAGATGTTATCGAACCAGGGAATGAATCCTGGCTATAACAGAAGTTATCAACAGGCCTATTATGCAGCAGGACCTTGCGGTGAAAGTAGTCCCTCAGGCACAGGGTGGCCAACCTGGCAGGGGGGATATGGACAAACCCCATCAAATCAAACATTTTTGCCTGGACAGGGTTATGGGGCCCCTTCTCACACCCAAATGGTGCTGCAAAATGAAAATGTACAGGAAAGAAATTTTACTGAGCTGTAAGAAAACAACCAGAAGATATTATTGTCATTGAAAATATCTAGGACAAATTGGAATTATGTTCTGTTTTCTGAAAAGACTTGAGACTTTTAGGGGAAATATTTTATACTGTTGTGTTCGAATCATTTGTCAGTTTTCGTCAAGGTCTTCATCCAACCCAATAAGAAATGTATGAAAAGTTGAGTTTGTTAAGATGGGGATTAAAAATAAACAGTTATTTCTGAACTGCAACTTTACATGTCAAACACAAAAACAAATTTATTCCACCATGTATTTCTGTACCAGTTCAGTTATGCAAAATGTCTGATTGCCAAAAATTGTTGTCCATTGTGATTTTAGTAAAAGCAGTTTAGTTTAGCAGTTTTAGTTAAAGCAGTTTAGTTAACTTGCTGTGCAATAAACCTTAAAAATTGTTGCTTTTGTATCTAAACTTTGCATGGCAGGGAAACACTTCCTTTATGGCAGAGCTATAAAACTTGAATTTTTTTGTGAGAAATTTGCACAGATCCTATAAGTTTACATGTAAAAAATAACTTGAGGTCATTACTACTTTCTTCTCGACCAATAATTTTTATTCTTGGAACACTTTTTGCAAACCTTAACAACTGCAATATTGCCAACACAACAAACTCCAAAATGTTTATGGTAGTAATTCTGTTTTATGACAGATAGTTGAAATAAGGTAGATAATTTTTTAAAAAATGATTCTAGAGAATTTTTTGTGTAGGAAACCATCTAAAATGCCTTTGATCAATCAAAATTTAATATATATAAGTTATATGTGTTTAAAATAGTTATTTAATTATTGTTTATTATTTACTTTAACCCTTTCATTCCTAAACATGAGATTTGATGTAGAACTAAACCTTTATCAGCTGCATTCACACCTTTACTCAAAATAGTTTGGGGGAAGTTTGCTTTTCATATTGAATATCTTGCTTTGAGTGATCAAATGCTTCATCAAACAATTGAGTGACTCAGTTCAAAGGGTTAAAAACAAATACTCTTTGGTGCCAAATAAACAGGGAGGTGGGGTCAGAAAATATTTGAAAAACTAATTAATGGGAGATGAGCTGTCTACTGAGTCCGTGGTTATATTTTAGCAAATTTGAGTATATTTTTAAAATTTTCTTTTGATCCAAGGAAAAAATTTATTGTGCATACTAAACTGAAAAGCCTCACGTTTTTATTTTGGAAAAGAACAAACAAAAATGTTTAATTTGAAAATCTGAAAATTTATGAAATGGCAGGGGAAGGTTGGAAAGATTTGAAATTTTAATTTGCAGGTGGGGTGTTTATTTGGGACCCAGTAGTATCCATTCCACACTAAGTAGTGTGAATATACATGTACAAACTAAAAAATTTATGGATATGAATAAAGTCAATAAACTTCCCCAGTTTCCTTTTCCATCCACAACTTTTCACAGAGAGAATTTCTGATTTTGATTGCTTCTCCTGAAACATCCCGTACACTTCTGCATTCCCTCATTTGCAACAGCTTCCTTATTTCGTCTCTGTCCCTTCTTTCTTGAGTGGTTGGGTCAATAGTTAGATCAAGCTTCCTGTGAATTGTGTCCCCCAAATTTATACAGATATTGTGAAGGACCATACAAGCTAGGGTTGTTGTGCGGACAAAATATTTTCTGCTTTCGTTTTTCCTTAACAATACTCACCACCTTCCCTTAAGCTGCCCATAAGCACCTTCGGTCACCATGCGAGCCCTGCTTAGCCGATAATTGAAATAATTTTGCTGTGAACTTAAAACAGCATTGGTGTATGGCTTCATTAACCATGTTGGAAGAGGAAAAGCAGAATCACCTACTATTAATGGTGGGACAATAACATCACCGATAGATTTGCCTATTGTTGGAAGTAGCCTGTCTTGGATAGAATTCCACAGCTCTGTAGACCTGAAAATTATCGCATCATGCGAGTTTCCTGGATAGCCACAACTACCCCAGACAAATCTGTAATGGGAATCAACCATCCCCATTAGCACAATTGAATAGAAGTTTTTGAAATTGTGATATTCTTTGCATGCTTCAAGACCACCGGGAGGGCATTTAAGTGGTATGTGGCAGCCATCTACTGCAGCCCAACAGCAGGGGAACTGCCAGAGGTCCTCCATGTCAAGGATCTGTTTTTCGAAGTCGTCTGAAGATTCTGGCATGTATTTTGAAACACTTTCCGTCCATAAATGTTCAACAATAATTTCTGAGACTTCTTGTACTATTGAGCACACAGTTGACAATCCTCTCCCCGTCATTTCGGCAATAGTGTAATAATAATCTCCCTTCCCAGTCTGTACAGGTATATGACTAGTCTCTCCTCGGGTGAAATTGGTTCCTCAGTTACAGTCTGTCTTTGAAGTAAGTGTCCGATACAACTTAAAAGAAAGCGAAAAGTCGCCCTTGAGACACGCAAGGTTTTCTTAAATCGACTATCAGAATAAGTATTCCAAACTTCCTGCCACCAACCTTGGTTTCGGTTCGAGCAACGGTAAGATCGTGGTTGATTTTGAGGGACATGTGCTACAGAATTGCGTTGCATTAACAGGAGCAGAATCAAACAGCAAACGTTTAAAAGCCTTCTTCGTCTTGCTACGAGATCATTTAAAGTGACCTGCATATTTAGTCGTTGTCTTCTGGAAATACGGAGGAGGTTTGCGAGATATAAATGGTTTCTGTTTGTGTTCTCTATTTTGAGAAAAGCGCGCGAAACACAAACGGGGACTGAGGACAAGTGCTTTGTGAATTAAATTCGACACCAATAGAATCGACATCTGAATCAACTGCCGAACTTAATTATTTATGTCAACCCAAATTGGTATTAGATTCGGCAAATGTAAAGTTCGACGTTTAAACTGGGCCTAAAACAACTTAAGCGCGCTGGCGTAGATCGCACGTCTCTAATCCAATTTTATTGCGCATGCATTCGTTCTGTCCTAGAATATGCATGCCAAGCTTTCCACTCCAGCTTGCCAGCCTATTTGTCTGACCAAATAGAGAGAGTCCAGAAAAGAATCTTAAGAATTCTATTCCCAGAGGTTCCGTAAAGCAAGGCTCTAGCAGACGCGGGTTTAAAAACACTCTTTCACAGACGCGAGGAACTTTGTAGAACTCTGTTCAAAGAAATTGTAGAGAGCGATGGCAAGCATAAACTAGCTTGCTTATTACCACCGAGGAAAAATAGTTGTGTTTTTAAATAAATGATTATTATTACACGATTATTATAAACTGTCTAAGAGTCGCTTTATGACAGGGTTTATTAGGTTATTCCGGTGCCCTTGGGGAACAGGGCAAGTTCTGATGATTGTACTTGTCTACTGAAATCTGGACAATAATCTGCCATATGCAACGCTTCGGTGATTCTTCGCCTCAACCAATTTTGGATTAGGGGCTCTCTTTCACGTGCCGAGCTGGCTCAGATTGTTTATTTGGATATGAATGTTCATCAATTCTGACTTCAAAATTCCGACTAGTTTCGCCAATATAACTCATTCCACAACTGCATGTGCCTGATAAATGGGAAAAAGATGGACTCTATCTTGCCAAATGTAGAAATTAGATTTCCAGCATTTAAACATAATCAGTTTCTTGATGAATTTGCGGCTCTCAAACTCATTTTGTCGGTAGAATGGTAATTTAATTCCGATTTTACGACGCTCGTCAAACCAATGTGTTGGGATGATACTAAAACATAAAGTGATTCTTGACGAATGACGTAAAAAGGCAAGCGAGATGATTAAGATTCATTTAATTCCCCTCAGAGCGAGACATTTCCAGAGAAGGAGCGAATAACCAAGTGAAAGTTCGCTTCCCGGCGATTGGGCGGCTTCTCTAGGACTCCGGTCTTATCCCAAGTTTACCCCAAAGTGCGTAGTTATTAATAGTTGTTCCCTTCTAATAAAACAAATGCAGCTGCAAAACTTAACCCCGAGTTACGCAGTAACAAAATCGATCTTTGCTTGCTTGTGCGGTCGGCACAAGCCTCAAATTTTGGCATTAAATTCCTCTTCCTTTCTCTTTAACTATTTCTCTATAGTTAAGCCAAAGTTCGCGGCAACATAACAAAATTCAGCGAGCATTGATATTTTTGACAACCCTCATTTTTGTAAGAACGGAAACCGAGAAAACAGCCGGAATAAACAGTTGTCAGAAAAAATTGGTATATGTCCCGAGCGGGAATCGAACCGTGGTCTTCCTGTAGTCAAGTCAGAAGTGCTAACCACTACACCATCAGGGACCACCACGCTGGCAACATAGCAGTTACACAATTAGTTGAGTTGGTTAACGCGTAAGGATTCCTGGGCCCAATTTTTCTTAAATGCAAGTGCAGCCTAATACTACTGGAGTGTGTTTCGCCTTCGACATAAGGCTCAGATCAACTGAATAATACCAAATATGAGGCATGTATGAAACAACAAACGGCGCGGCCCAAGCCTGTATACAAACATATATCAATGTCTGTTGCTCAGTAGTATTGTAACGGGGTCTATCACGTTATTTGGTCTTCCACTTTATTTGATGTATCTGTTGGCCTCTGCCCTGGCCTCGGCAAAGCCATCGCGACAAAGCCTTGGTCAGTGCAGAGGACCAACCTACTCTTACAACAACCTCAACTAAAAAGAGGCAAAATTGATCGGCGCGTTTTACGATATCAATTGCAAACAATAACCAAAGTCACGGTGCCACGTGACATGACTCCCTCCTTTACGAAGTCGCGCCCTCGCGACCCAAATTACAAACACATTTGTTTGCGATTGATAAGGTAAATCCGCGCCTTACATCCAGAAAATAAAATTACCACAGATTATTAAATAGTCAAGTCCGGTTAACAAAAAAATCATATCAAAATCATCGTATAGTCTCAACAACGCGTGTACTCAACCGGTTAAAGGGGCATAGTCACACCGGCTCTGCGCATAATCAAAATTCAAGCCGAAATCTGACAGCTGCTTTGTTTTCCGTCCAATCAAGATTGTCCAGCGAGTTCTTCGAACATCACGCAGAGAGAATTTGACACCAGAAAAAATAAGTGCTTCAACGTGTTTTTGTGACTATCTGCTTCATTGCAGAAGCCACTATGTCACGACCCGTGTCCGTCCGTCTGTCTATATGAGTGAACTCGTACACGCTGCTTTATATATAACATAAATTTCCGAGTGCTTGTTGTAGTGTGTTATGTAGCTCAATAGGTGCCTTGCGATCGTTGCCGGTTCGAAACAGGGTAACTTACTCTTTTTTCTTTTTTTTCTCCTCCCATTTATTTTCTTCTCTTATGTTTGTTCCCTCATCTTTTTTTCTTCCCTTATTTTTGTTATATTTTAAATTATTAGGTGTGATTTTTTTCGTTCTAGAAGAAAATATTAATAGTAATACGTGGTTTTATTCCATCTATAAAACTCTTTTATTTAAGAAAATCTCGACTTTTTTTCCAAATCATAAATTGCCAACTTGAAGGCGTGAGTTCAAACGAACAGCTAATTCGCATTTGTAGCTGTTCAGATTAAGGTGTCCGAGCAATGACAAAACTATTGCGGACTGAAGCCATATTGTTGTTGTTGGATTGTTTCCGCTACTCCACTAAGAAGATTTATGAAAATTATTTAATACTCGTATTCATTTTATCGCTTTAAAACGTCTTGGTGACTCGAGATTAATAAATTCTACATTCATTGATGCAACTGTCTTGTCTGTAAGTGTTGTAGTTGTTCAGACGGGGCCTTATTTTTGGGCCGGGGCTGAATGTTCTTAAATATATTGGGGATTTTATACTCAAACGTTCTTAAAAATGTTCTTACTGCATCGTATTTGGTGTACACTGTTTTTTATAAGAACAACGATACTGAAGAAAATACGAGCTTCGATATTGGATATAATATACAAGTAGATAGAGTAGAAAAGAAAATGTGTCGTGCTAAATGTTCTTGTAAAACAATGTTGCACTGTCGACTATTTGCTGACTCCATGATTTTGTGCCTTATATATGTAACAAATATAACAAAACATAGTTCTCGGTCAATCCTCTACCTTGGGCGTGTTCTCGATTATATTTGACCGATTCTTAGCCTAACACTCTTATAAAGAAGAGTTTATCAATAACATGGTGGTCTGCTAGAACTGTTGTCATTTGCTCGGACTGAACAACTACAACAACCACAGTGAGATCTTTCTAAAGCCGTAAATTGAATATAAAAATAATTATTTCACAATAACTGTTCAGCCGTTGGGCGTTAAATGTTCCGGCTAAGCTGGGTCATATATAAACAATAAGCTGGCATTCATTCGGACACCTTAACCTTCAGTAACAACCACAACACTTAGTGCAGACAAAACAACTGCAACAGTGAATGAAGAATTTATTCATCTCGAATCACCAAGACGTTTTAAAGGGATAAAATAAATACATGTATTAATAAATTTAAAAAATTTTAACACTGGTGGTGCTGAAGTGCTCGCAAAGACGATCAAATGACAGTCTTCAGTCTGCAAATAGCTTTGTCATTGCTCGGACACCTTAATCTAAACAACTACAACACTTACAGACAAGACAGTTGCATCAATGAATGTAGAATTTATTAATCTCGAGTCACCAAGACGTT
>JAOCNB020021424.1:0-13722 GCA_026546465.2 Palythoa caribaeorum | reverse complement strand
CTACTACTACTACTACTACTACTACTACTACTACTACTACTACTACTATACTACTACTACTACTACTACTACTACTATTACTACTACTACTACTACTACTACTATCACTACTACTACTGCTACTACTATACTACTACTACTACTACTACTACTTTTTGTAACATGCTTCGTACTAGTAGTCTAAAATAAAGCATACAAGTGGTAGTGTGTTCCTTGAATTTGACAGTTTTTTTCAATTTTCTCAATAATTGAAAAGCGTCGGCTTTTGCTTTGGTCTTTTGAAACCAATTGAATGAGAGAAGTTAAAAAGAATTGCCCAGTTAATGTTTTTCGCCGTACTGATGTTTTGCAATTGAGAAAGTTGTCGAGTGTTGTCCCTTCGTCAAACCAAACACCAAAGCATAATATTGGCAACCTTGAGGAAGGCCGGTGGAGCAGAGGGCTGGTGGGAATCGCTAATCCACCCCCACCCCCCTTTCCCTCAACCCCCTTCCAAATCCCAGCATAATATTTTTGGCAACGAACATTATTTTAAAAGAAACAAGTACAAAGTTTATTGTTGCCGAAAGGTGTTATATAACGTCTTTTATCTCTAGTCCTTGAAGCAAATGCCATGTGGTATCTCGTGTTCTCGCAATGAACCTTTCCAAACTTTGGTTTAGACTCACCTGGAACTAGTGACCTGCCCATGGCAACTCACATTTCTTTTATCTTCCTAAACCCAGGTAAAGCACCGTTTTACAAATAATTGGGTGATAGATTTCTTCTGCTATTAAAGTTTGTGGATATATTTTCTCTTACTTGGTGAGCCATTCTTAACCTTTCATGTTTCTGTTTTTCATGTTATTTTTGTTTCAGACATGGCACATCCATGATGTTCAGTGTCATTCTCTTGTCCCTGCTGTGTACCTACTCTTACACACAGAAACTTCTCTTGAGGTTAAGGTTAGAGTATTTTTATATTTTCATAGTACAATTTTTAGATAGAGCAGCTGTTGTTACGGCGGTATGGTTGACGCAGTGCTAAGATCTCTGCCATCTAATCACAAGGTCCCGGATTCAAACCCTGGCTCAGTCGAGTGTTGAACATTTTCAGGGATGTCAATAAGTTTTTAAGCAGCTGTTTCATTAAAGGTGTCACCCGTAGCATTTCTTCACGTAATCTGTGCTCTTTGTACTTGTAATGAAAATCTTCACACGTAACATTGATTCAGCTCAGCAGTAACAGGTGTTATGGGATACGGCCCTTATTGACATCCCTGATTTGCATGACCTTCTTTTCCGCCAAAGTTGACTCAGCTTTCATCCTCCCGAGGTTGGTAAAATGAGTATCAGCTTCTGCTGGGGGCTAACCTGCGATGGATTAGCGTCCTGTCCAGGGAGAATCAATGACTCGCTAAAGAAACCGGAGATAAGCACGGGTTCCAATGATCCACTTAGGCTCGTAAATGGCTTTTAGCAGCTACTGTTGTTTCTGGCGAGAAACTCAGGGTTTGTACATAATCTAGAAGACTGGAAAAAGTCTGGAAGTTCAACAACTTTCTGGAAAGTAAAGCAAATGTCAGGAAAAAGCCTGGATTTCCTCCACTTGACTTTCAGCGAAAAGAAAGAACCCGGCTTTGGTTCCTACTTAAATATTTGTCCAGAGATATGGATGCTAGAAATTTACAGAGCAGCGCTGGGGTGTATCGACTGTCACGCATATAACATTTCAAAACTAGAGCACATAGCACATTCTACTCTCAGCTTCCAAATAAATGGGGGAGGAGGGGGGGGGGGTTGTCGCTTAGACGTATGTACCATGTAGGGTAACGTTCAATTTTTCAGTATCTATTTGTATTTATATAATAACCCAAGCTATTCTCCCATTTTGATTGGTTCTCCACCATGATCTATTAGAGAACAGACGCACGCTTGACGTCACAATTACAAAATTTTTAATTTTTTATTATACAAAATAAATAGATTTCATGTTTTTGTGCGTCTGTTCAGTAATAGATCATAGAGGACGTCAAACTGTCGTAAGAACATCAGTGATACACCCAGCTGTCGCCTCGTGTGCCACTTTTTTGTTCTTACCACAGTTTGACGTTCTCTATGATCTATTACTGCACAGACGCACAAAAACATGGAATCTATTTGTTAAATAGTCAAATGAAATCTAACCATATTATTGTACTTGTCTGTATAGCATCATTGTGTTTTTTCATCGTTTGTTTGTTTGAGGGCCATATGTTAAAAAACGTTTTTTGGGTTAATATGTCACCCTCGTCAAATAAAGTTTTATTGTATTGTATTGTAGGTGGATGGAGGCACACCGTGTAATTTTATCTATAACATTATTTCTAAAATTGTAATCTACCTTAAATTTTTATTAGACACGTTCACTTTTAAACGAGCTGTTGTTGTTGTTGTTGTCTACTTCTGCTGTTTTGTTGATCTCTGTTATAAAGATTACAAAACAGTTTTAATCCTATCAAAAGTAAAGCACGAGCTTAAGTTTTCTACAAATGGAGATGGCCGGCAGAAATTTAAGAAATCTATCATCGGAAAGCCGTTATATAAATATAGACGCTCCAAGAAATTTATTTTAAAAAAATTATGTAAAATGATATTGTAAAAAATTGAATAAAATTTTAGTATCTTATACGTAAAGAAGAAGGTATGCCTACGACCTAAAGATAAACATTGTCAGCGGCCTAATTTTCAACTTGAACTTACTGTGCGCCTGCGGTGTAGTTTGTACTGACTGGCCAGCAGCTGTTCTCTCGGAGGACTCCGTGCTGGAATTTTGTGTTGTTTCACCCGAAGTTTTCACTTGTTGTGTGTGACCGCAGCTCAAATTTACGACTTTTTGGCGAAGCATGTTGTTTTCGTCCTGCAATAACTTCATCTCACCCTGTCAAACAATTGGAAAATGTACAATTAGTTAAGCTCTGGTTCACCGCAAACTTTGCAAATACGCCATTTTCGAATTATGCTTCGCTGCCCACACACAAAGCTTTTGCTAGAGTCGAGGCTAGATGGCTCTCGTATTAGAAATTAGCACGACTTGACACTGTTTTGTTTGCGAACAATGGAGCATATATAATTCAGAAAAGGCATTTATGAGTAGTTCGGAAAGATTTTGCTGCAAATTAATCAAATTATCACTGCTCGTTTGCTTGGGCTTTTTTCTTTGTATAGTTTTTGTCTGTGTCGTTTCAAGGCATTTCTAACGACACCAGATCTGAACTAAGTATCCTCCGAACATATCCAAACAAAAACATGTAAGTAATTATACTTTTATTCTTGTTTACCCAAGATATTTCTTACTCTTGAGCTTTACAAATCTTTCATGACTTAATTACCTTCAACTAATTGACATATTATTTCGATTTTTCATGGTCGCTTGTTTGACTACTACTGTACTACATCGACCGCTAAGCTGTAACTTGGCTGAAGTTGTCGAAGTTTCATGATTAAACGCGTGTTTTTTCTCAATTACCACTTTGCAACTATTTCGTAAAAGAACAGCAAATAATAGTCATCAACTCGCAAAAGCAAACTAGGCGTGAATTATTTGTTGCTTTTAAAATTAAAAGAAAATAAACACAAAACGTCACTATCTGTGAGAAAATAAAAATAAATCTTTTGTCAAACTATGCCTTGTTGCATTGGTTCAATAAATGAAAACCCGATGGCCGTAAGTTGTGAAAACTAAAATCCAGGTTTATATCCATTCGGTGTTGTGGAAAAAATGCCATATCCTCAATGAATAGTTCTATATTTAACCGAGTTATATCTCATATCTCAGTTTACTTTAAATTCTCGTTTATAGAAGAAAATCACCTCCATTTTATACCTCAAAAGGTGAACTTGTTATTATCTTTTAAGTTAATTATATTTTCAATTCTAAAACCGATTACAATCATGTTTAACAGAGAAATGTCGAGGTCTCTTGCTGTTTTATTATATTGCGGAATTAAAATCAAATTAACAACGAATGTGAGTTAGCTTATACTGAATATGGAAGAAGAATGAGAAAAAATTTCTGCCACTGACTTAACCAAGGTTTTATAACGTTTTAAGGACGTACTTGTATTAGATTTCTAATTTGTTCAAGCTAAGTTATGAAACAAGATTATATATTGTACAGTATTACATGAAAAATCGAAAGCTGGTTCAACAGAAATCATTTTACTCAGTCAAAAAGAAATTCTGCGACAAAGTAGATAAGAGATCTTTTCCGCTCAAAACTGAGAAGACATATTACGTCTGAGACGACTAACGCCATGATAAGACTCATGCATGCTCACTGATACGGAACTTTGTACACGAACCTTGATCTCGTTGATAATGCCTTGCAGCTCGTCCGCTTGGTGCAGTGCAACAAATGCCTCCATAGTCAAGCCACAGGAAGCCTACAAATGTAAATATCTTACTCTTGTGTATTAAGGTCTCAACAAAGAAACTTACTCGCACACCGGTTTAGTTAGTAATGAGGCCAGAAGCGTTAGGTCGCTCGAGTGTTACCTTGTCACACGATAATCACGAAAAATTTCAAGAGAAACGAGAACTGTTACAAGATCAGTTATGGAAGATCTCGTTAGACACAGACTACAAGTATACCACACAGATTGCAAGCAGTATTATTTATGCAACATGTAATTATAATTAGTGTTGTCTAAGTTAGAAACTGAACTCAGAACTTTTCAAAGCCGAAACAGCACTTGAAAAATGACGATAAAGAAAGACCAGTCTGTAATGGTAAATCTTCCAAAAAGAAAATAATATTTTCATCAAACGGAGCGAGCTTAGGCACTCAAAATATGCATATTATCATAAACGTATGATATTGATCAAAAGATACACAATGGCAAAGCACGAAAAGTTTAACCCGATTCCTCCCAGACACAAAAAAAGGAAATAAAATTAAAAACTAGATCGACCCAGTGTTTCACTCGTATGCAACATTACCGTTTTACTTTTAAAAACAGACTTAAAAAAACGGTGTAAATTTTTATAATTGAATAAAACCACAATGCCAAGTACTGGGAAAGGTGGCACTTTACTGTCTCAATAACCACTATTCACTTTCCACCATTTTCAAGATGAGTTACTGTTTAATTCAATATTACACGTTCATCATCAATTTTCTAAGGAACAAAGCAATATACACAAATCACAAAATATCACAGAAACCGTCAAATGATAAAAGAAATTTGCGTTTCAGGTTTGAACGAAACCAACCCGGGTTAGTCACAACACAAGACAAACAACGATACACTCAAATCACTTACTTAAAAATCATAAACTTCGAATGTCTGCTCCAGTCAAAGAAACAATCACTGGTTTCACCAATACAATAATTCTAAATCGTCGACAGAAATTCTTTATACAAAGAAGTTTCTCGCCACGCGATGATTTATAACAGCTCAGCGTGTTATCAAGTTTCTACACAGCGACACAGTCAATCACGTCGATGTAAACTTTTAATCAAAACGTTGACAGGGCAACAACGATAGAAAAAATCAGTTATCTGGAGTTTGAAAACCGTAATTAGCTTTTTATCAGACTTGAACAACGCTCAAAATGAATTCCAGATTCCTTTTTAAAACTCATAATGGTTTTCTAGTGCCAAACATTTTCCTGATAAGAACAAATCATAGTCTGTCATCATTACGCCAACAGGCTATATACCGGTCTAGGCTTTTTTCTAACAAGCTTTTCTGAACATCAGGTTAAACTTAAACCGCATTAGATATTGTTATAGTTATTATTGTATCGATTACATAACATTAGTTATACACGGTAAATTAGATATATATTGGTAGTTATAAAGAATCCATCATTACTTTGTCATATATCAAACTAAAATATTGGATGCTAGTGTTGAGTTTTCATATATATCAACATTTATCACATGTATAAAAACAGTTGGTTAGTGAATAAAACTGAACAGAAATTGGCAATACAGCGTCACGTTTTTCACGCCGCCGTATCCCGGTTATTATTAACGGTTTGTGGTTCTAATTCAGAAAATAACATTTTGTAAAATGCTTTCATAAAGAGTGCTTGTATATAGATGAAAAATTTTCAAAAGTTAGTATGAAATTTGAAGCTACGTTTTTGGGTGAGACAGTAAGGCTTAGTTATCATTACATCCAATGTTGAATTCTGCTCTTGTATGTCACTAATAAATGCGGTATAATGTTTTCGTTTGACAGCATCCGACAGCTACTTCTTCCTAGAGTTTACTAAATTTCAGTAAAACATAGACTTTGGTACGGTAAAAAGTCTCACACACATCAAGTTCAACTTTCGCGCGATTTCAACTAAAGTGAATCGCAAAATTGTGTCGCGGTAATGGTGCGAAAGAAAATTGTTTATAATAAAAAAAGAAAATTATTTGTGCGTTTATGAGTGGTGGTCATAGCGTGATAATCAGTCTTAGGGATCTCTGTAGTAATATCAAAGTGAAAAGAAAGAGTAACTAAAAGGGAATACTAAATTAAGGTAATTTGAATGAGACAATAGAACGTAGGAGGCGCGATCGCCAGTCACTCGAAAATAAGAAAAGTTTGTGTGTACAGAGTGAGAGATTATCAGCCGTCATAACAAAAGCAAAAACGGATTACACAAACAAAACGGCAACACATAACACAGCGTAATTAAGGATACGTAGCGAAACGTAAAACAACGTAGTTGACCACAAAACGCAGGATAATGAAACTAATGAAACAAAACTGCTCCAATCGAGTTTTAACAGCATAAATCTAAAAATCTAAAAAGCTAAATCCATTGACAAGCCCACGTGGCCAATTAGAACCAGTACTTATCTCCGGTTTCTGTAGTGTTAAGCGGATGAGAGTCATTGAATGGGATACTAATCCATCGCAGGTTAGCCCACAGAAGAAGCTGGTACTCATTTTACCGACCTCGGGAGGATGGAAAGCTGAGTCAACTTTGGCAGAAAAGAAGGTCACACAAATGTTCAACACTCAGGGTTTGAACCTGGGACCTTGTGGTTAGAAGGCAGAGATCTTACCACTGCGCCAACCACGCAGACGTCAATGTAAATAAAAACAGTAGCAATAGTATTTGTTCAAGAATAAAAATGTAATTTGACCAGAACAAATACTCACGTTACAGTAACAGTATTTATTCGGCTTTCTTTTGCAGCTCAGTTGCCTGCAACGCACTCCTAGATCAGTAGATGGTTGTGGTCGTTCAACGGAGCATTTATGAGCTTTGCTCCTTTTCTCAAACACAACAATATATTGTGTCGCGAGTGAAACTCGAATTCCCGACACACCTGTGTTTTAATAACCTTGTCTGGCCTCCACGGTTTTTAATCAAATCAAAAAATTAAGTAATCGTTCAATCAACAAGTTGACAAACCAACCAGTCAACCATTTAATTGATCAATCATTCAATAATAAAACAAACAAATTAATTAATAAATAAATAAACTAATTAATCGATCAACTGGCCAACCAACCAACCAATCGTTCGATTGACCAACCATTTAACCACGGTGCGAAATTAAACTAACAGTGGAAAACTGGACAAAGACGGTTATTTTGGCCCTGGGCGACTAGAAGTAGAACACACTCGAGTGAAAGAAAAATTGGGTCCCAGGGATCATCCATGTTCGATATTTCTATACCCCATAAACTGCTATGTTGCCAGCATGGTGAGTCCCGGTGGGTAGTGGTTATCACGCCTGATTAGTAACCAGGAGACGTTGATTTGAGTCCCAGTCAGGGCATTCAAACCATTTTTTTTCGGACGAGTGTGTTTTCAAAAGGAGAAAAGGATGCTGTATTTACTTCTAACTCAGTTAAAGTTTCAGAGCATCTGTGGAAACTTATTAAGGGGAAAATGTCTTGCTTGATTGTTACAATCCCTTGCATACTGTTATAACATTCCCCGAGCTTATCTTGAGTTTTGAAAATCACTGCAGCTTAAATTATCAACAATTTCAACTAAAACTTTCCCTGAATGGACCTTTGTGTGTTGATATATCTCGGACCTTTGTGTGTTGATATATCTCGGACCTAAGTGTGTTGATATATCTCGGACCTAGTTTTTATTGAAGAATAAACAAAATAAAACAAGGTAATGGAAAGTGAAAGGCCTCGCGCCATACATGTATATTGCACGGCTGAATTTAGACGCGAACTACCTTCATTGTCTGTTGAGCAGTCTCCTCAGTGAATCTTTTTATGTTTTATGCTGTATCGCTAAGTTTTAGTCAATTTTCTATCACAACTGAAACTTTCATAGTTATCAAGCCTTAGCCTGAGCTTGTTCTTAAATTGTTCTTAAATTTTGGAAAATTTGAGCTTCGTTAGTTGTTCTTATAAAAAAAGCGGGTACCTATACTTATTGCAAAGTTATTCTAGAGACACTCATAGACAAAACCTATGAAAGGTTTGTTTTATTTATAGTGTTGAAATGGATTTGTTACTATACATGTTCTTGAGTTTTTCAACCAGCGAGGTTTTGGTTGCATTAATTTTCATGATCATTTTCAATATTTACGCTCGCTGCTCCTTGATCAGATAACTTGTTCCGGACTTTTTCAAAGTCACTCCAGGTTGTCTGTTCATACCAGCTTTGGCCGATCGGCACGTGTTTAGTAGATGCAACCTGCCGAATATCTACGAAGATTAAGCGATCGAGCGTACGCGTGTTCAGCGTGTTGCCAATTGATACACAGCAATTAAAACAAAGTAATCAATGAGTACCTGTTCTTGTCGCACTTGTTTGCTCTCGAAGCTCTACCTGCTAGGGTTTCATAAATAACATTTTTTTTCCCTGCTCATTTAATCGAAAATAAAATTAAACTTTCGCACTGTAAGAATTAACGCAAAAGCTTCTAGGATATCAATAACGCTCCGAAAGGTCGCAGCACAAACTTATTGAAAAACTTGTCTTCCGCGATGTATAATTAACACATTGAAACATGACTGAAGATAAAAGCAGTGTAAACCCAAGGTTAGGTTATTACAACAAAGAGCTAAAAGTATAAAAGCATAAAATTGCGTAATGCAATTCATTGATCTCATTTCGTTAGGATGATTCGCGGTTCGGGAAGAAGAGGGTCATTTAACAAGCAAATTATGGTCAGCTTTTTAAAAGCTTAACATGAGTAAGAAGGAAGTGCTTCTTAAACTGATTATATTGGCTTTTTGATATTTCCGTAAATATTAGATAATAAAAGCAAGATATCTGTTCGAGATCAAGGTTTTTGAAAGTCCACAAGTTTTTGGACTCTGTGTCAGAGTCTATCAAGAAATGTCACGCTTGAGTGGAGTTGTGTGATAAAAGGTCATGCATGCTAGATTGGCGGTAGTTCGTAAACGCTGTTTCTGTTTTGTGGCGCCGGCTTGTTGATAAATATGGATCGCTTTTTTTATTTTTCTCCTAAAGACCCGCAGAAAAAAGAACAGAGCAAATCAGAAATATAGTTTTTCTGAGTGGTCGTTGGTGTAGCCGTCGTTCCTTAAAGTCCCTAATGAATTTGACAAGGGTGCCGCTGTCAACTTTATGTGCTGTGCACAGGCGCGACTTTAAATGTAACCATAGCAACAGTGGTATTCAATACGTATAAAGATAACAATGACAATAACAATGACAGTGACAGTGACAGTAACAGTAACAGTGACAATAATAATGATAATGATAATGATAATGATGATGATGATGATGATTATGATGATAGTGATAGTGATAGTGATAATGATAATGATAATGATAATGATGATGATGATGATGATGATAGTGATAGTGATAGTGATAGTGATGATGATGATGATGATGATGATGATGATGATGATGATGATGATGATGATATTAATGATAATGACGATGATGGTGGTAGTGGTGGTGATGATGATGATGGTAACAATGATGACGGTCGGTTAGGCAATTTATCTACAGGCATAGGATTTATGCTTCCTTGCATTTACATGACATATGGTGCTCATTTGCTTAAGGACCAGTTGCAGATGAACAAAAGCTGTCACTGTATGAAGTCCACGATATTGAAAAACTCTGAAAAGCCTTTGCCTTTAGATAAAATTGTAGGTAACGAACTAAAAATCCTTATTAAACCTTCAACCCACTGAGCCGTATGCACATTGGTCAAAATCACAAAGCTAAACTTAATTCCAGGAGGAGGGAGGCCAATTCTGCAATTTGATTGGTCTCCGACAACATGGTTTCAGTATTAATTCACACCGATCTTTTAAAAATGTAATCGCACTCTTTTGATCAACCAATCACAGTTCAGAAAAAGCTACGACAGCCAATCGCTGCGCGCTGTTCGATTTTGAAATCACGCATATGATTTCAGACCACGTTGTAATTCACCTAGTTCAATTACCATTAAATACAACGTTGTTTTACATCACTGAGTCTTTGAATCTTTAATGGAAAAAGATTTATTTGATGTCCACACTCAACAACTTGCCAAATTACTATGCGCGGGGTGAAGGGGAAAAGGGAATGGGAGAGAGAGAATTAACTAATTTTTGGGGTTATCAAACTTTTTTTAAAAAAATGGTTTAATAAGCGTAAGGAGGTGGAGGATTTTTCATTTTGAACAAAATTTTAAATTTCTCGAACCTTGGATGATTTGTCAATATGTACTTTTCACTTCAAACCTCCGTTAATCTTTAGTTGTAATTCAATAACTTTTTTATTAACCCTAAAAACTATTTTAGGAGACGATTATCAATAATTACAGAGCTCGAGTCAATCCAATAATTTATCGTAAGCAAATATAAACTCCTAGAACTCTTGTTCTAATTATCAATTAACTTTGGTTATATTAAAGAAAACAAACTAGACACATCGTGGGCTGAAAACAAATTACAAAACACGATCAGTTTCATTATCTGCTCGGTATCAGGGTGAATGATTGGTATTTTTGAGAATTAATGAAATATTGTAGGTTTATTGTTGGATTTAACGGAGTAACGGCAATGTCAAATTTATTTCAGAAACTACAATCGGATCATTTCACCGCCGCCAGAATAGCTCTAATGCGCCAATATTTGCAAACTGCGCACATGCACAATCATGAGCTCCATAACTTGACACAATTAATAAAAAAATTGTGAAATCATTCTTGATTATTCTGACATCAATAAAAAGTTTCAATAACTGTAAAAAGAAAATAAATTGCAATACTAATTAATCGCTTCTTTTCAATATTTACTGAATAGCGATAACTTCCGGAAAACAAACGCCTCTTCGAATTTAGACTTTTCCTAATGCTGTCTTTAATGAGATAATTCTTCTATGAAAACGACGGAACCGGACACATTATCAATATCAGTAACGTAATGCAATTTTTTGAGCCGGACCCCGGTAATAACTAAGATCTTTCGTCAAAGTTTCGTTTCTTTTTTTCTTACGAGTCAGCAAACCAAATCTTTCGGACTAAACCATGCAAAAGAGACTTCCAAATACGACAAATTGCCCCGGGGTGTTTCATTTGAATTGTTTAATTACCCAACCAATTTTGTAAACAATTAAAATGACTCCTTTTATTCTTTTTAACAAGCAATCATATTTTTGAAAAACAATGTCGCATCCACAAAAAAAGCTTTTTAAAAACAGATATAACCTTTATTTGAATTCCTTACTTTGTGGGATGTCTGTCAACTGCTATGAGACCGGACGGAGAGAATTTGTTTCCTTCGATATTTTAGCTTGAGTTGAGTAAATTTTTGAACTTGTTTTTATTGTCTCCCATCATGTCGTCCTAAAGAACTTTTATTCATGAATGAGTTCATATTTTGAGTCTGTTGATAACTAAACATTTGTTAGACCAAATCCATTTATTCGCTTTTTGTCTTACTCTAATATCAGCAGAAAATTTCCTGCCATCGTGCATAGTGGCCCTTGCATGCTATATATCATATAGTATTGCTAACGTTAATACGAAGAAATTGTTACAATCTTCAAATTCTTATTAGCAAAACAACGAAACTCCTGAAGATTGTACATGTGAACTCTATAACCATGCTTGTATTCATAAGCGCAAAGTGACTGTAAATAGTCGTCAGATATCAATGTTAATAAAAGAAATCAACACTGCAATTCCTTGGGAATTTTAGTAACGATTAAACGTAATGAAAGATCACTTACATCTTGTAAACCTCTTTTCCGACCCAACATCATATTTCCGGTTTGAGCCATACTTCTTTCTGTCAGTAAACAAATTATAAGGACTACTCCTAGAAAAATTGCTGATTTAGCCATAGGTAACCTTTAAAGCAATTCAATAAGTCTTGAGAATCTTTCCACTTCACTAGTCCTAAAGTGCGAGTTATGCGAAATCACTTCGTTGAGTCTGATTAAACCACGCGTGGATCTTTTTATATAGCTACTCACTGCGGGCGTTGATTTAATTCAACTCGGTTGACACTTATTGAGATATCTGCTCCGACATTTGGTTAGTAACGGAGTTTTCCCAAACTCAGCTTCTTATATCAGTTTCCTTCTTCCTTAGTTCAAACAGGGACACGTTCCGTTTCAACCTTAAGTACTAGGAAATGAAGTGCACCATGCAGACACACAGATACATTTTTAAAATTTATCAAATTCACAATTCACTATCTTTCTGCGTGGGTAATACTCCTTTTTCAGAAAATAGAAAAGTCACAGTCAATTTGTGGCTTTCTAAAAAATTTATGTTCTTTTTAAAAAAAATTAATGTTAACAGCGATAGGTTTGCTCTCGAATTTTCTTTTTGCATTACTAACCAGTCTCGCTAATAGCTCCACAAAATGAGTGGCAAAGTTATACATGTCTAAAAAATAATAACAAGATGTGGTTTGATCTCTTAATTTAATTTAGTTTTTTATCTGTACCGAGCGAAATAACCACAAAATTGTTGATCGGTTTAAATTTTGTGGGGGTGCGCAACGTCGTAAGTGATACAAATATGAAATGGAGATGTTTATGATAAAAGCGACGATATTATAGCTCCCATTCGGTACCCCCATGGTACAACGGCACAAGATATCAGTTCTAACTCATCCATTATTTCTAGCTAATGAACAGCAAATACCTGAATGTTCATTGTCATCACAAGTCTGTTTTTTATTTTTCTTGTGGTGCTCAATAACTGAAGCATTGTCTTGACTTGTCTTGTCATAATCAATTAGTCATTATTTAATTTTCTTGTTTTACATTTGTTGATCATGCGTGTGTTAGTAATATCCTCATTAATAATAATAAAAACACCGTATCGCATCTTAAGTTACCCAGTGATCTTTAGTTAATTAATGTCTTCACGCAGCATTTCCGTGCGAAGAGTTCGATTTCTCTCTCTTCATATCTTACCAGAAACTCCATACAGAGTACCTAAAGTATAAAAACTTAAAAAGCTATTCAATAGAACATAAATTACAAACAAAACACAAAGAGACATGTGGAAACGATATGCTAATACCGCGAAAGTGAAATTTGATTGTTTCATATGGAAAGTTAATATCGTAATGAAATCAACTTGCAGTTATTTGAATAAACGGACTGATAAATACATGCATTTAGTTCTTTGCTCTACCAGTTAAATAATAAAAATTGTATTTGCTGAAAGACAACCGTGAGCCATTTGAAATTTGAAAAAATAATCTACCATATTTTTTTACAGAAATATTTTTTAAGAAAAACGATTCTCAAATTTGCTCAAACGGTTAAGAACAACTTTAAGAAAAA
>JAOCNB020021327.1:0-13724 GCA_026546465.2 Palythoa caribaeorum | reverse complement strand
AAAAGCAGAAGGACTGATTGAAACCTAGCCGGTGACTGATTACTTACACCTTATCTTTAAAACTATCAATCTCCCCCCTTAAACTTAACACTTAAATCTAATCCAAAAAATCTGAAAATATTCAAGATGCTTCCATTGCATTCAGTCTGTGAATGTAATTGAGAATTTTCAACATTTCAAAGTACGCCCGGTGATATCATCAAAAATAACGCTAAAAGCCGTCAAAAAGTGGCGTTTAACCAGAATGCCTCCTTAAAACCAACGTATAAGAACCTGCGTTTTTCAAAGTTAGCATTAACATGTACCTATTTAAATGTAACTTAACTTAACATGAAGTCAAGTTATTTAGGTTCTTAAACAGGTTTTTTTTTTGAAGAAAAAATGTTTGCTTGTGATGGGTATAATGGCCTGTTTACCCTTAAGGTGTATCAAAACATTCTACAAATTAAAATGTCTCCCGTCTTAACATTATTCACAATCTTTATGCGCTTGTATATCAAGTTAGAAAGATTAATTAAACAACAACAAAATAGCATAAAAAACTTGTCCGTATCAATTTAAACTAGCCATTTCGGTGTTTAACCTATTTTCTCCGAATAAGAATTTGTTTTAAATTTTTTGGCAAAAAGAGTTTCTTCTGTGAAAAGGGTCTAAATAGACGATTTTAGCCCTAATAGGATTTTAAAATCAAAGATTTAACCTAGTTTGATCTAACAAAAATTCTTGTTGACTGAGTTTCTTGATTACGGATTTTTACTGTAGCTCGTACATCAGTGGAATATTATAATGACATAAAGTTGTTGTCACG
Source organism: Palythoa caribaeorum (assembly GCA_026546465.2). NCBI lineage: Eukaryota > Metazoa > Cnidaria > Anthozoa > Zoantharia > Sphenopidae > Palythoa > Palythoa caribaeorum. The sequence goes on along the minus strand of JAOCNB020021327.1, from coordinate 12,916 downwards.
AATTGAACACGATATCGACTATGTGTACATTACGAAAACTGAAAAGCAAGAGAGAAAACGTATTTATGTGTGAAAAATTATGCCAGCCGAACACCTGTGATTGATAAAATCATTGAACACTAAACAGCTTTAATTCGAAGATAAAGTTCGACCGTAATATCGAAATAAGTCAATATCAAATTCCATTAAAACAAAACAGGTTTAAATCAAATAAAAAAATTAAGACAAAAAGCGAAGTTGACTGGCATGTACGCAATGTTATAGTTAAATTTTAGTACGATACCTGTAATGCTGAGTTTCTTCTGATTCCCTGTAATAATTGCTTTGACTGGATGTAGCCAAAGCTAAACCAAAGCACAAAAACAGCCCATTGTAATTGTGCTACAGGTTCAATGGTCAATGTATGACTTATGGCACGCTAACATTCAAGTGAAATTGACTCGGTTTTCCTTGGGACGTGAAAGTTTCGTGATATGCATTCAATGCATGAGTACATGTATTGAAAAAATATCAAGATATCGTCTTTCGGACGTGAATGTTTTCATGATCACTAAATTATTTAGGTAATGAGGCTCCCTTAAACATCGGCGACTTCCGCCATATTTAATTAAAAAACTTATGAACGTGGAAAGCTACACGCGATACAGCTTAAACTGTTTTTAACGCAATTTTCGTTGTTGCGCGAGACATTTGTTTTTTTCTTGGTCTTTTGCAGAGATTATATAGCCATCAACCATGCTATATGCTTTTTAACACTGGCGTGACAGCTCTAATGAAAGCATTAAATGTACACGTCTGTAATTTAAGGATTGTGATTGGCTGGGCCACGCTAAATTATAAACAACAAGTTTGATTGACAGCTGCAATCAAAAAGCCAAACGGTGGGATTGCGTCGCAATATCCCCAAAGGCCAAAAATTACTGGTCAAATTTGCTTTTTGCATAGATGGATTGTGACTGGAACTACAGTGCTTTTTCAGCATCACGAAGCGGCAAAACACCCTGCTTTAGAGCTGCAGTAATCAAGGCTTCAGTACGCTGCATGATCTTAGGTACAATATCTGATGTTATGCCAGAACAACAATATCCTCTGATTTTAAGCACGCTATGCCCATGCTAGAGCTTTTAGACATATCTAACCCTGGAGCCATTTTTCAAGTTTAACGAGTGTAACGAGTGATTTCAAACACATATTGGAGTTACTTATTTGGTTTAAGGTGGCTTGAACATTTTAAGAGTGATCAACTTGGATCTGTAACTAAACAACTTTATGTAAGTCACAGCCGAGTGTAACATTTAATTAACATCCCCCTAAACCATATTACACTATTCAGGATCAAAATTTAACTCTTGTATCCAGGAGGGAAAAAGATTCTAGAAGGTCCCATGCTGTAAGGCAAGCCCTGCATTATCACAGGTGCAGATAATGGACGACAAGTACACATTTTGTGTTCATTTCCACTTTCCTCGAAGCTCTCCGATGGTTCATTTAATAATGGAAGGGACATCGAACTTCCTCTTCTCTTGCCTTTGGCTCTTCTGTTTGAGAACCAAACCTGAAATATTACCAGAAGCAGTCACTGATATTATTGTTACTGTTTGCAAGAAGGCCTTATACCACAAGAAGAGGAAACAAGTTGTAGTATTAGCTGCTAAGAAAAAAATAACGAACATATAAAGCCACGGTGAACCAAAACCTTTGCAGAACAATTGTGGCATGACATGCAAGTGAACTGAAGGATCTTTTGGTTAAGACTAAAACAAGGAAATTCTACTAAGAATTTATCTAAGACTTAGGCATTAATTCCTAAGCCTTTTGCAATGAAGAATATACAACAATTTTATTGAAAAGTATCCAAGTTTCCTGTCTTTAGACTTTCACCTAAAATATTTTAAACATTTAACAATTCTCTCAAGAAGTGCGAGAATGGTACAAAACTGTTATATGGATCGTTAAAGAAGCTTAGAAGTTCATCGATTTTGTTATCCATTTGATTCTATATCTTTTTAAATTAATTTATTCATATGTTTTTTAAAAAAAGGTTATCTTTGAAAGAGTAAACAAAAAAACAAAACATAAACAAATTTAATATCGATTTTGATTAGGTACCTGGATTCTGCCCTCTTCAACTTCTAGTTTCATTGCAAGCTCTGTCCGTTTCCACGTACCAGGGTAGGCATCCTTTTCAAATTCTCTTTCAAGTTCTTCAATTTGGTCAGGTGTAAACTTTATTCTATGTCTTCGAGATTTTTCATATTGACTTAAAGCGGCATAATGTTCTTCAAAGGGAGTCATTGGATCAAAGAATTCTTCTCTGGCAACTGTACATCAAACAAAAAATTGTTACTTGAACTGTATGTAAAACGACATCCTACATAGAAATACTCGTATAGGTTTCTGTTTTTTGGTGTCATAAAATATTTATTTCTCTAGACTAAAATTCTAAAATTTTACAAACCAACCACAATTTTTGAAAGATTACTAAAATAAAGATACACATTGTATAAAACTGAAGCAAATATCTTCTAGATTATGTAACACGTAAACACGAAATGACAATTATCTGTTTATATAGAAAATTAGAATATCTCATGATTTATTAGATATACAAAGCAAAAAATACAAATATTTTTAGTTTGAAACTAAGAAGAGAATCGGTTGTTGTGTACCATGGTGGAAACAACACAGACAGCAATGATTGTAAGTGGTTCTCTTGCTAACAGTTTGAAGAATTGTAAATATTACACTGGTTTAGCTTTTATATAAACTGAGAAAATCTCTCGCTGAACACTTTCTAGCTTAGGACTGAAAAAATAAAGCTTGCACTTTCTCTTTATTCATCAGTATCACTGAGTGCTGAGCTTCAGAAAGAGTTTAAGTTAAAAGACTTTGATTTAAATTTAGTAATTAGATTTCATATGAGTTACCTTCAACATTTGAGGCTCCTTCACTTGAATATTGTGAAGTGGTTGGTTGGTTTCCTGAGTTTTCATCATGCCCAAGGATATTTGAAATAGAGAATGATATACGTTTAGCTACAAGATCTGAATCTGTGCTTGACGTCGAGCTGCTATCGATGTTTTCAGAAGGTGGACTGTCACTGCTGGGGCTACTGCTGCTGCTACAATTGTTGCAGCTCATGTCGCGGTATGTGCTCCATTTGGAAAAAGAAGCTGCTCGAGAGCTTGATTCGAGGATATGTTGCTCCTTTATTTTGATTTCAAGTTCTTCGGTTTGAGTCCTTTTCTTATTAGCCTCGCTTACAATTTTACTCTTAATTAATCGACTGATGGAACTCAAGGAAGGAACGTTATCATGGGTACAAACTCTGTCTCTTATAAGACGTTCCTTCAGCTCCCACGAAAAAATCCCAGGCTGTTCATTTCGATATTGGTCGATCTTCATTTCGATCTCTGGTGTAATTACTTTTGGTCTGCCAACGTTTTTATTCCCAGGATCTATTGAGCCTGTTTCGTGGAACTTAGCGAGAAGTTTGCTGATGCAGCCATGGGTTATTTTTAACTTTCTACTGATCTCACATGGTCTCACTCCCATTTGAGCTAACTGCAAGACACGAACTCGAATTTCCTTTGGCAGTGGTTTGCCATTGACATATGATCCACCAAGCTGGTTAGTTTTCTTTAGACTTGCTGGAATTACACACAAAATATATCAATCAATAGATAGATTGAGAGGTTTTTTAACATATCACAACCATGCAGAGAACGTGCAATATTTTGGAGGTAACATACCGGAGAAAGAACACTTAAGAAATCATTTAAGATCTCTGCTCCCAGGATAATAAAATAAATTGGGAGAAATTGGGTTACTCTAACAAGGTGTATAATAAATTGGCATTAAAAAATAATCTGTAAGGTTAAAATTTTGAGTTATAATAAAAGTTTAAAATTATTCTTAACGTACATATGAAGAACTTTCTTTTTAAATTGGCATTGATTTTATGAAAATTTGTTGGATCACAAAATCTCAAATTTTCCCATTATGGATAGATATTATAAGGAAAAACTAACAAAATTCTTGTGTGTTTAGTTGTTTTCCTCAATAATATTTCCTCAAATTAACTAAAGCTTTTTTTTCGAAAATTTCATACTCTTCTTCTTCTTTTTGTCTATTTACTTCAATGCAGAATCTTACAGACATATCTTTTTGGAGGATTATTAGATTAGAAGCATTTCGACCATTTAAAAATCTCTTAAATTCAAATTCCCAAGAAAAAATAATCATAGATTAAACTCGTGCGTTCAGAATTCAACTAGCTATAACCCAAACAAATGAATACAAAGTTATGTTTCACATTTGATATTGTTTTATTTAAGGGAAAAACGTTCGAGAACTCAGTTCGAACTCATTCGTTTAAAGTTAGTGAAGGTGGTAACAATATATAAACTCGATTAAGTTTTATGAATTCAAACAGAATTGACTAAATAGCGTTGGCTTATATATAATATGCAAAGAAAAGGTTTGCTACAGTAATACTTGATATTTGATACTTCATCAGTAGTAAAAGATTTCAATTTGGAAATTAAGAAGCTTTCAAAACTTATTTCACAATTTAAGATTTGCCATAAGTAATTTGGAAACAACGTTTTAATAACTATGTCTTCAACAATCTATGCCCTCTAAAGTGACCATTCATTTTGTTTGTCTCGAAATTTACATTGAGAAAATGTCAATTTTATCACGAGATTCAGGAGTTGGTACTTTTTGCAAGTCAGGTGATTTTAAAATTTCACAAGGAAAGAGTTAAACTTAATCGGGTTGCTTTTCCCTTTTATCTTCAAGAAAAACAATATAGGCCTTGTCGTCATGCAGATCATAATAAGTGAAAAATCTATAAAAGTAAAAATGTAAGCTTTAAGGGAATTCAATAAGAAAATAAAAAGTCCTTTAGTCACTGAGAATGAAGCATATAAAAAAGCAATTTTAACCAACGGTTCGAAAGTTGAGACATTCTGAAATCTGAAACGAAAAGGGTTAATGCTATATGGCACATGAATTGATGTAATATAAGCGAGGAGTAAGAGGAAGTGTAGGAGGAGTGAGGAGTCAAATCACTACATGCACACCAATCCCTTAAAAACATTCTCTTCTTTAAAGAGGGTTTTGATTAAAAATCAAAATATCACTATAAAAAATATCTGCTAGAGATAATGAAACAATGTACTTTCATGACACGAAACCACACTGGTATCTCTGAGTCACGATAGTTAAGGAGTTTTTCGTTTAGCATTTTAAGTTGTGTCCGGTGTACTTGTTACACTTTGTATTGTCACAAAAGCATGATGGGTATACAGATGTATAAATTTACATCAGTTCCACAGCTTAAATTAATTAACTATCTACCAAAAGCTCCAAACGAAGCAAATTTTGCGCTAATACGCGTATTTATAAGCTGGTTCTTCGAAAGCTCTTGCACAGCCATCTCTACATGTCTCCCGATGCAAAGACGTATCGCCATAACAGATACAAAACCATTTTAATCGAAATATAAGAAATATAACAATTACACATAATGCTGATTTGAAAATATCCGTTAATTTGATATCGTGATTTTTAAAAACGTGTATTTTTGCCTGCCTAAAATTCCAATTCTATCCATAGCTCAATCTAATATATGCGCGCGAGCTCTCTTACCTAATTTTAGTTGTTCAAGTTAGGCTATCAAAGAAGATTCCTGCAACATTTTAGCTATGATTTTACTGTCACTGCAAATGCGAGTGTGCCAATTAAGCAACATGAAAATTCTACAAGCGATGTTCCATTTAATGAATTATTTGTTTGGATCTATTCTATTGTTTATTGACCCAACTACTTATGACGGTCGGTCCGACTTCACACTCGCGCTGAAAATTTAACAACTTAACAGTGTCATAAGTTATACTGTTCTTAATTAACGAGTTGCTACCTACTTAGCTGAGATTTAGAACCCTCTTCTGTTGTATTTTCCATGTCACGTATGGTTAAATATAAAGTCTTTACCAACATAAGTCTATTTGGTGTCGGTGCTTCATAAAATGCAAATGTGGATACAACGTCAGGGCTGCTGGTTGCGCCGTCTCAGAACCGACAGTCTATTTCGTTGTTACGTATGTAATATGTCACGACAAACATTTTATACTACGGCTTTAATAGTACAACTAATTAGATCATTCTGGTTCATCAAAAGATTTGAACATGAAGTTTCTTTTTCTGAATAGTCTATCTTTGTTTATCTCTTTCTCATTCTATTATTTTAAGAATTCTATACTCTACATGTGGTAGCTTTAATCATTAATAGCAATTCGAGAAGGAACTGGTTTCCAATATGGTGCTAACAGTCAATCACCCAAAACGTTTGAGCGGCTTCAGAATTTACTAGCATAATTTTAAAGAGATTTTAAACAATTGCAAGATATCGAAGTGACCGTACATGAAAATAACGAAGAGCTTTGCTGTAGCTCTTTCGTGCAAGGGTATCACTGGTCTTAGTGTGTCATCTTTATAAGAGATAGAGTACCCAACGTGCAACATTCATAAAACGGAAAATTTAATTCCTTTTTTTAAAAAATTAAACGCAAAAATATTATATCTTTCATCTTCATTTCCAGCCAAGGAAGTATTTTTTTCACATTTCCAGCAAATGGCCATGAAATTTAAATTCCCAGCCAGCATAATACGAAGGTAGTTTGCTACGCATTCAGTAGCAATGGAAAGATAAATTGCCAGACAAAAAAATATAAAGATAGTTTATTTCATCATTGGGTTTACTCTTTGCAATTTTTAGTTTTTATTCTTTAGTAGCGTGAAAGAAACTTGACACATCCAACCAAGACAGAAGTTGCAAAAGTTATTTCAGTTTGAAAAAGTTAGTTTTTATTTTGTTTCCGTTCCAAAAGAATTATATTTTGTATGTCTTACCAAGTCGCCAACAGTTCACAAATTTGGTCAACACAGAAAATAGCACTGAACAAATAATTATTATGGAAATTATTTTCCCAGCGGAAAAAAATGTCATTGATATATCATTATAAACCTGCCAGCTCTCCGCAAAATAAACTTTTCAACGAAAGTAAGGAATATGGAGCAGACATTTGTGGAACAGCTCGGCCGCTTGCTCCAGCATAGTAAGTTTTAGTTTTCTCAATATTAAACCACCTTACCAGAATAAACATTTTACCAGACCTCTATCAAGTTCTTTTGTATTTGAAGATATTTTTGGGTCAAATAAATCCAACAAAAATCAGTCAATGTTCACTTCGAGATGTCTGACGCTTACTGTTGTTAGATTGGAGTGCAACAGATTTGGAGTGTGCAGAGTCCAATTATGACGTCAAACTTAAGGAGAAAATGGACTCCTTTTTTAGGAAGACACCATGTTAATATAGTTCATCTCAAGTTTCTTTGAAACAGCATTTGCTTAATTCGATTTATGACAATGACAATGTTTTATTTCAAAAAGACTGTTGTCCATTTTTGTTTGGTGAGAATTAAAAGTTTACAATCTTCCCCATAACTGTACAAGAAAGAAGCGAACATTCTAAATTGAGTTGAACGTTACTCTAAAAAATTGAGTATTAAAAAAAATCCTATAATATGCATCATCATCACAACTCTAGTAAATGTCTATATTCTAGACCAAGTTTGAAATAAAACAAACAAAAGGCTAACGAAACCCTTAAAATTGTTGCTAGCCTACCTACGTCTTATGTATATAACTAACAGTAAAGTATGGTTCAATCAGTAACCAATGTTATTGCAAACAAAAATATCGTTTAACTATACCTGGATTCTGTAAGCTGTTTTAACACAGCAAATAATAGCAGTACTCCCTCAGAAACTCGAAGTGTCTTCTTTACACAAGAAATGTAACGAAAGTAATTTTATTTTACAATAGATTTACAAAATTAAAGAAATTAACGTTTGCAAAAATCGGTGAGCACACAGTTGCTGACGGATAGATTAACATACTAGTTATTACTTTGAATAAAGTTATTCCCTCTTGTTAGAACCTTTTGGTTTTATTTATCAATTCGTTTTTTAAGCGTTTAAAGTATTAAACAATTCAATAAAACGAGTTGACTACTTACTTTCATCCGAGCACTCACTGGAATGGGAATTTTCCATAGATCTCTACATTTGCAAATTGCATTCTTTCACGAGAGTTAATAGTTCAGCTCAGTGTTTGCACGGTCAGACCCAGACAAGTAATATTATGAATGATGCGCTTGTTGTGTACTTTCGCTTTTTACCGCAAACAAATTAGCATAAAGCAGACAATGGTCAAGTCACGCATCGTGAAAATGCGTCATTAAACGTAATCAGTATCACTGTTCTGAGTGTTGTTTATCTGATTGAAATACAGAATGGTTGACCAAATCGTTTACTGAGGTGTAAAAATAAAACTAACTTTCAACAGGATATCGTCTTGTATTGATAATTATTTTGAAATATTTTTAGAAATACAGCTGTAGTAGCAGTTGACAGATCAGTATGTACGGGGCATTGACGTCAAATACTTTGGAACTATATAATCCGGTTCGCTTTTTAAGTAGCTATAGATTATGAACTTTGTTTTTCATACCAAGTACCAGACAAGAGTCCCTTGTAAAATGTTTAGTTCTCAGTAATTATTTCTATGTATCAATTTTTTAGTAATAGCTTTAAATGTTTCTAATTTCATAGCATGGCCTTGCTTGGGCATCGATTTTTGAGTGCACATAAAGCGCAAGCTGATACTTTTGCAAAACAGCGTCTGGGCTTAAAATAGAACTTGATACAAAATTTATTTGTATCAATCCGGAAGGCCTCGGGGTCACAGAGTATAAGATACTCATTATGACCACCAATATCTGGTGATGAAACAGTCTTAGTTTACATATAAACTCCATATGAAATATTAATCATTGGATGGTCACACAGTCGTTTCCTAAAAACATTGAACAGATATGTCTCGCTTTAATTGGAATATAAAAGCTCATTCTTTTTCTGATGAAGCGCTAGGTTGTAATGAATATCTTAACTACTGAGTGTTGGTGTAGTCCATTTACAACATACTGTTTACATCGCCCATTAAAGCTGCCATTAACTGTTTGATTAAAAACAATAGATTTTTTTAAATTGCAATACGAAGAAGTGAACTGAAATTTTCTCTCAACGTCATCTACCAAAAACTATGGCTATGAAGTTGGCCTTATTCAAAACTAAGAGATTTGGTATCTATTCGCTTCTCTTTATTGCTTAAGTTGCAGGAAAAAACAAAAAGAACAATTTAATATGTCAATCAGTAGTGAGAGAGTGGTTAGGCCAAGTAAACAAAAATATAGTTGTTTCTTATCCAAACTTTTTTCGAAGGAGGCGGGTGGTTCTTACAATTTAGTTTTTTGAGAATTTTTACTGTTTCTGAATTACTGGCTAAGCAAATACTTCATATAAAAAGCTGTAAAGAGTAAGCATAACTATAAATCTATGTGCCATTTATTGAGCATTTGACGCCGTGTCAGAGATCTGTATTGAACATGTTGTGTCATCCATAATATGAGGTGTTTCAGTTGCACGAACACAATCCGAGAATTCATAGAATTGAGCAATACAGTTTTCGAAGGAGAAAACTCGGCATATTAAAAGTTTGTTCCAAAAGCAGCAATTAGTAGACAAAAAGAAGCGACTGCCAAAAAGGAATCATGCAGAGACGATAAACGACTACCTTATTTTATCTGCTTGATCTTGGATTAATCTGACTTCTCTTAACCCTCACCCCTCTCCGATCTTCCCCACAGTCTTCCACATAATATTTATTCCCAATGCCCGAATGACTTTGCTTGGATTCAGTGAATACATTCAAAGAGTCTGATAGGTCATACATGCTTTGACGCTTTCATTTAAATTATCACTTTGTTTTCTAATTCGGACTCGAACAATCTTGAAATGACTCCAGTCATCCGTTCTTCCGTCGTTGCTAACACAACACAACACAATAACATCACATTATTCTTACTTGCACGTGCAATTCATTTAGCTTATTTCCTTTATTTTGCCTTGATTATGTAACATCAAAAACAAAACCATTTGCGTCTTCGAAATTTAATGAAACGATGACTTTTAAGTTTTGGGGAAAAAGTGTTGCAAACGACATCACTTTGTTTTCTAATTCGGACTCGAACAATCTTGAAATGACTCCAGTAACTGCCGTTGCACGTGCAATTCATTTAGCATATGAATTGCACGCGCAATTAATTTAGCATATCAGTCCTTTATTTCGCCTTGATTATGTAATATCAAATAAATACAAAACCACTTGCGTCTTCGAATTTAATGAAACGATGGCTTTTAAGTTTTGGTGCAAAAGTGTTGCAAACGAAACACTAAGTATTATCAGATTTGACAAAATATCATAGTATATTTTATATTCTAAGTCAGCTTTGAACAAAGTTAGACTCCAGACTTCGTGCTATTTTTTATTGCTCACTTGAAGATCAACACGTGTACTTGAAAACAAGTTCATTCATGCGTGGAAATCTCTGCAGGTAGCCAAACAATAAAAAAATAAAGACAAACAAACTGATAAACGAAACAAACCTAACTTTTTTTACTCGCTCGAATTGCCAGAGTCCCGCACTCCTTCCAAAATTAAATCAATTCATTGCGTGTTGTTTCCAGTCGTATTAGTGTAACAATTATATCTGGTTAATTTTTGCGCTGTATCAATTACTTAATTCTCATATCTTTTGTTTTCACGCTTATAAATTGCTAGCGTCCTTAATTTCACACATATTGAAATCATGTATATATATCCCTCACGGCGCCAAACACAGATCTATTTTTGTTTTGGAGCGATGCGAATTACGTCATCAATGCTTCTGATGACGATATTAGTCATGATAATTCGCGTGACAAACAACAAGAGTTCCGTAACACAGACAGCGTCTGTCGTTTATCGGAGTTGTTGGTCTTATCTAGTCACACTGAGCTTGTTTCTAAAATTAACCAATTTTTAATTCAGATTTTTTTGCATTAAAACAACCAGCAATTGTTAGAAAAGTTATTTATAGTTTAGTCAAGATTTAGGGTTTCTTAGAATATCAGATTTAATCTATAATCATAAAATTCAAAACTCCTGTAGTTTGTCACTGTGACAACCAGTTGGTGCCAAAATCCTTTGATATCCATAACAGAAGGAAATATTCAGTGCAAACTATTTATCCACGGCTTGGAAGAGAACAAATTTATATTTGAATTAAAATACTTTCTTTTTACTGCATCAAAATGTTGTATAATTGAAAGAAGACTTGTTATTCTAATATTCGAGTGCATGTCAGTCAGCTAGCTAGTCCCAAGCATTTTATTAAATTTGGTAAGAAGGGGTTACAGCTTAAAACCCACGATACTAATATTAGGCCAAGACAATCGCCTGATTTCTTGACTTTTGGGAAAACCGTGACGAATTAAATGACCAGCTCTCGTGCTGTTTACCGCGAAGCGGAATTTTGTTTTGGTTTGGCTCTAGCGTGATCGAGCTCCAGATGGGTTTAATCTCCAAGGTCATGCTTTCAAACTCTGAATTTGAGAGAGCATAAAAGGCAAAAATGTTTCTAACCTTAGACATTCTTATAGTCATAAATTGATATGAAATGTTCAAACAACAATATTTTAATTAATTTACGAAAGATTTATTGGTGGGCCTAATGGATCTTCAGCCACTCATTGCTCCGTGGTCCCTAATTGTATGTGCTATTTACACACATTTTTATGGCTCAAACACTGATTAAGAAACCTTACGCAAATGAAAGCCGCATGAAGACTTTTAGTCATTGCAAAACAAGCTTAGAGGTTTAGCTAGCTTCATACCTACAGTTAAAAAAAAATTCACAATTCTGTTGCTGTTCTAATTAGGGCAAAAGTTTTAAAAATTATAGCAGATTTTAGATTTGCCAGTATTTGAAATAAAGTGCAAGGACTGAATAAGCTGTTTACTCGTAATAGAAAACAAAAATTAATATTAAAATTACAGCTGCCATTCGATACAAAATGTACTTCATGTTTTAGTTTATGTTATAGCTTTTGCTTGTAGGACGAATGTGTATTGTTAGCAACCACTGAATGATCTTTCTCGAAGTGATGCCAAAATAGATGTTTGTGATGGAACTAGGCTCAAATTCTAAGATGCTCAACTTTGTAGATTTCTAAATTTTTATAGAGAGTTCGCTGCCGGCTCCAACGAATGAGATTGTTTTTCCAGCTTGCTGCTCGGGAATGTTTCTAAATTAGCCATATATGTTAGTATATATTCTGTAGTGTTACAGGAATATGTTCACCGATGTGCATTTCGATAAACATCTCTTTAAAAAGTAGTAGTTATTGTGGAACATTTATTGTCTCAGAGCTACTCGGCAGCAACTTTAAAACAAATGAAACAATAGCAATAGCAATAGCAGTAGCAATAGCAATAGCAAAAGAAACAGCAATAGCAATATCAATATTTAGCAATACCAACAGTAATAAGCTAAAGCAAAAGCAACAGCAGTAGCAATAGCAATAGCAATAGCACTAGCAGTAGCAACAGCAATAGCAATACCAACAGTGATAGCTAAAGCAATAGCAACTATAGCAGCAGCAATAGCAATACCAGTAGCAATAGCAAACGAAATAGCAATAGTAATAGTAATAATAACAGTAATAGTAATAGTAACAGTAATAGCAATAGTAATAGTAATAGCAATAGTAATAGCAATAGCATTGGCAATAGTAACATCAATAGTAATAGAAATAGCAATAGCAATTTAGCTATGGCAATAGTAAATTATAGCAATTGTAATAGCAATAGCAATGGCAATAGTAATAGTAATAGCAATAGCAATAGTAATAGTAATAGTAATAGTAATAGTAATAGTAATAGTAATAGTAATAGTAATAGTAATAG
>JAOCNB020021326.1:0-22007 GCA_026546465.2 Palythoa caribaeorum | reverse complement strand
AGTACAGCCAAGCAGTGTTTACATTTCCCAACTCAAAAACTATAGAAATTACAAACACCTTTCAAGAAGCGTAAAGCAAGTTATAAAGCTTATGCAAATCCAAGCAAGAAGTAAAAACGACGTTAAAAAGAAACAATAAATACCTTAATTATCTGTTGTTTTACTTTTAATAGCTGTTAGCGAAATTTTCAATTTTAATGAGTCTGTAATAGCTCGGTGATCTTTGAATGTTTGTATTGTTTTGATATACACGGCTTCTTAGACATAATAAAAATAAAAATATGAGAAACTTGATTGAAGAAATTAACAACACGAAAAAAATAAGTGAAAGGAAAATTTTGGCGCCCAAATGCAGCAATTTTGGAAAATGTACCGTTTTCAATGGCTGAATGCATTTTTGCTTAATTAACACTTTGTAATGGTCGGGTAACTTTAATTTGAATATTCTTGGCTTCTTAGAGAAAGTGAACTATAAAACAAGCAAACAGTTTGTTCTCTCAGCGGTAAAATTATAAATTGAACAAAAAAGTTTGTAATTTGCTGGCATTTGATAAATAAACAAACTAAAAGATTAAACATCAAAGACTGGATTTCAACAAATTGGCAGTTCCGAATCCATCGCAGGAATGGACATTGGTTGCAACTCCTGCTGCATAGACTGTGCACGCAATCCCGCTAGAACAAAGAACAGTGACCTTTTTGTTTCTCGACTTGTAATCCTGCAGAAAGCTTGAGACAAGACGTGATTTTCTGCTCCCTCCTTGGCCTGTAACCAGCACATTGTGTCCAGCCAAAGTCAGTCGCAATGCCTCAAGTTTTTTACTGTTTAAAGACATCGGATTTTATCGAAATAACGGTAATGTTTCAAGGATCGAAGTGCATTGTAGCCACAGTTTTCTCACCATTTGTGACTCTTCTCACATCACATCGCAAACGGATTGAGTGATCTCAAAAGAAGCTTGCTTAAATGTTGCGATATCACATTTTCGGAAAAATATACAAGACAACAGCCCTTTAAAATAGTTAAATAGGGTGAAAGAGGTCGAACTCAATCAAGTATTGCTTATACAAGGTTTGGAAATATTTGCACGTGGAAAACGAGAATGCAATGAGTTTTCATTGGGTTTTTCCCTTAGTGCTTGCCCTGGCCATGTTGTAAACAATAGATGTTATTAGATAAGAGGGACAATATATAAAACGTAAGCGTGAACAATTTGTCCATTGGGTGGTGTGGTCCGTATATTTTGTCGTGCTTGGAGTGGTTTGTGGCCATTCCGCTTGATCAATCAGTGCGCAGATAACGTCTGATCTTTCTGCGTCTTGAAGTTTGTTCACGAAACTACAGTAACAATGCTGTGGAAGAGTAGCCTGCCTTTCTCTTCTCTTCTCTCCCTTCTCTCTGCTTCTTCCGAATTTTTCTTTGCTCTTTTCTCGCCCTAAAACTCCTCCGATCGCGCTCAAAATGCACACAGAAGACAACAACAATGTGATCTGGAGGTATTTGAACTTTATTTGTACATTTATTGATATATTTTTCATAGTCCCATACAATGTATTTAGACAGTTTCGATCAACCGAGTCAATAAAGCAAGACAAAACGTCAGTTGAATGAAAAGTATTATTGTCACACTGTAAGCTTGGATAGCCTGTGGTCAGCCACGATCTTCTAAGGGCTGGATCTTTCGGTGTTCTGTAGAAGTGCAGCTCTGGGTTATTTTAACAGTTGTTCGAGCATTTCAGTGCGCAACAAAAGTTGTTTTTGCCCATTTGAAATGTGAATACAGATTGACACCAGACAATATGGCGGCTAGTGATCAACAACTTACCCCCCAATGCGCGAAGGATTATAGGGCATACGCAAGTACAAAAACAATTTACAGTCAACTCCTGATGACTAGAACCTCGCGCCAACTCGAACCAATATTGATTTCCTGTGGAATTCGTTCATACATTTATTGTAATTTTACCCTCGGTAACTCGAACCCTCGATAACTCGAACCAATTTTCATTTTCCTTCAGGTCATTTTGTATATAATTTTACCCTCGATAATTTGAACCACGTTTTTCAAGACACTTCAGAATGTCCAATCAGAATACATTTGTGTGAAATGCATGTGAAACTGATGTGTGAAACTCTTCGCACAGGTGAAAAATGTGTGAAATTTTAAATTGAATTGAGCCTCATTTTGAAAACACACTTCTTAAAGTAAAACGAGACGCGCAAAGGTCGACTCGAGCATATAGTGCATATGTAGGCTCCTATTCATGGGCTCCTGGAAAAATCAATCGAAACATTCATAACATGCATACAGTAATTAAATTAAATTACTGTAAATTCAAATATACATGGTATGAATAGAAGTGCACAGAATTATCGTTTTTCCTTATTTCCGGTCATTTGTTCTCATCTCCCTGTAACTCGAACTCCCGATAAGTCGAACCTTTTTCTATTTCCCCTCAAGGTTCTAGTTATCGAGAGTTGACTGTAAATCACTGTAACTTGGGAATTCATGGAAACCCCAAAGATGTACACATTTCCTGAAAGGTTCTAAAATGTAAATTTGTTATGTAGGATTCTAATCTGATTTTAATTATTAACTAAAATTATTAAATCAGTTATTAATTTTTTCCCTTGTCCTACATGTTTGGCTCCAGTTCCTAGAGATATTTACGGATTGACATGAAAGCCGGCACCAGGTTAGCCAAATACTTTAGCTAAAGGACCATGTCTTGGAATTTTGATATTTGTTTTTGTCAATGAGATATTGAAGAAACAATTTATTTTAAACCCAAAACTAAAAAAAATACCAATGAGTCTGCAAAGAAAATGTTTATTAAAAATCTCTGACACAGATTTTTTACATAAGGTACATGTAGCAAGTTTTCCAGTCAATTCATCAGATTCTTTAGGAACTTGATTTTAATAAGATGCGGCTAAAACATTAGTTGATCATTAAAATAAGTTCACAACCTGGCAAAACAAATCTTTGTTAAGTTTATAAGCTTTCCGGAACTATATACATCTGTGAATTTCTGAACTGAAATGAGTGAATGAGGAAGGGTACTCTTTCCTTGGCTTACACCTTAAACAGTCTTTAACAGCCAGTAGAGAGAGAGAGATAAACAAGGCAGCAGCTGTAAAAGTATCTAGTTTATTTTAAAGAAATCAAACCTATACTTTCAAAGGTAGGCACTTATTTTGTATCAACATCTTGAATTAGACATGTTCTCAAATCTGAGCAATGTTATGACGTCTTAAATTTTTTGAAATTGTTCCCAGATCTAAATGTGAACTATGCTGTGAAGTAAACTGTAATGTCTAAAAACAAACATTTCCTAATGGCCGCACATGAAATCTATATTTTCAAATACAGGTCCTTGCTTTGAATCAACATCATGATTTAGACTTATTCTCGAATCTGAGCAACATTTTTCATCTAAATGTGATTGAAAGTGTTCCCAGATTTAAACTTGAACTATACTGTAAAGTGAACTGTAATATCTAAACAAATAAAATGTTCTAGCAAGTGACCACAATATTCAGGACCTCATGAACTGCGTGAAAAACTCAAAAACCTTAGAGATATCCTTTTTTTAACATATAGCCAAAAATATACACGGATATCACTTTTCCAAGGTGTGTTTGCCTTGTCTTATGTATTGTATACAATGTTGAATCCCCAAGCTCCTTTTTTATTAAGGACGCTCGTGAATTTTTCAGGCAATTCTCTGTAGGACTGGAACGTTCAAGGAAGTTCTACTTGCTAGGCCATCTAACATTGTGAACTGTCAACATTTTGCTTCCTTTTGTGTACTTGAGAAATGTTCCTAGGCTCTTTGCATCCAGAAACGGATGAACTATTTCTGGAACTGAAAATTCTCCCTATCAACATCACTGCTTGGGTTGGTTATAAAGGCACTGATAACTTTCTTGGCAGTTGGTCGTTTCTCATTGTAAAATGTTATTTTGTTTTTTGTGTTCTTGAAAGCCTTGTGCTGCTTCAAATTTCACTAAAACATTTAGTAACGTTCCTTGGCCGTTGGATAAGTTCATGATGTCCCAATTCAGAAACAATAATTTGCTCATCTAGGAGAGTATATGGGTTTTCTATTTCATTGTAAGCGATGAGAAAATAAAGGGACGTGTTGACTACGAAAAAAGAAAATTTGTGATTTGGTTTTCAGTAGAAACTATAGTTTTTGGAGCAAAATAGTGTCTATGCTTATGTTATATTTACCTTCGGGAGGGTGCAGTATTCCCCCTTCTTGCTCTTGATTAATGCTGTACTCCTGACTAAGCAAGATGATATTTGATATCATTAGGGTGGGTAACTTTGCTTTAGCAACTCGGTGTTATGGGTGTTTACTGTTTTAAAGGTTTGATGTAAAATTATAATTAATAAATCAAAAGGGAAACCCATTCACAAGCCAAGGATACCAGTCACATGTCAAATATGGAATGTAAAACCCCACAAAGTAAACAAATTACCAATAAATGAAAAGTTCATCAATGTTAATATATTGAACTTGTGGCTTATTAATTCAAGACCTGACCTTTGAGGAAGTCACTGAAACGGATAGATTGGAGGACCCTTTTTCTGACTTGAGCCTGGGTTCTAGTTAGGCGATTTCCAAGTCATCTTCGTATGCTCGATCGTCAGAATAATAAAAATGGCGGCCGAGTATGAGTATTTTTTACATTGTGAATACACTTGAATTCTCGCACCAAAATTGGACAGAAAAGTTTATTTCGTGTCAGAATTTACAGCAACCAACAACGATACCAGGTGTGAAAGGTATGTAGTATGATAATTTCTTTAATATTTACAAGAGTTTGAGCACAACATTAACACATTCACAGTAAGATACAAACTGTGTCAAAGTTTATATATAGATTCTATTTCGTTTTTGATCCGATAAAGTACATGTCGCCTCAGAAAATAGATATAATTGGACCTGTAGTCTTTTTTTTAAGCAAAAATTAAAAACCTGCCGTATTTATAAGGCACGTAAGTATATATTTTTGTTCAAATTTTAGCATGGAGTCTTGCGAAGGTCTAGTGTCCAGTCCCAGCGCTCATTTTTTCAAAATGGCGGCGGTTCCAAGATATTATACTCGCAAATAAATGACCTGCAAAAATGTACCCCCTGCTGAGCAAGCTTTGATTTATATTCAGGCATTTTAAACTGGTTCCATTGGTTTCGTAGTAGTAGATTTTCAGTTTTTAGGCATTTAAAAAGTGGTTCCATTGGTTTCGTAGCAGTAGATTTTCAGTTTTTAGCATTTTTGAAGGGTTCTGTCAGTTCCGTTGGTTACGAGAATTAGACATGCAGTACTGCGTCGTCTACAAGAATAAAAATATCTACATTGACATATCTAAAAAGGCCATCAAATAAGCTTAATTTTTAAACAAATAACAAGCAACAAGTTAAACAACTGAATAAAAATATAAAAGGGAAAGAGCTCATTGATAATCAGTTGATACTTACTCCTTCATGGTGGCATTCTGCGATCAGACGCTGAACTTCGAAAACCCCTCATAGTGTTTTCTCCATACGCAAATGATCTCCCATGAGATCAACAGTTGATCTCTCGTTAAACTTTTTGTAATTCATTATAAAGTTTAAGCTAGCTGCACACAATTATACTGCACACAATAAATTTGTGCACACAATGTAAACTGAGAGGCACAAGAGTCAGTTGGGCCATGGCAACAAAAGAAACTGCTGACCATTTCGTGCAATGCCTATTGGGAACGGAAATGCACCATAGCCATGCGGCCCATTGTGGCAGGCGCCTCAGTCTTGGTGCACGACTGACAAAATGAACTGTCTTTGTCATCTTCGATGTCGTCCGGAAGCCTTCTTTTCACGGAATCGCGATCGGGCAGTTGTTTCAAACTTTCAGCCAATGTGCTGGCGGTTCTGAGTAGACCAGCATCTACATCTTCTTTAGAAACCTTCTTGTTTACCTTTGCCCACGACTTGTTACTTTTTTGACTTTTTATAGCGCTAGAGTCGTTAGAGTCGTGTTTTTCCTCCCCATGATTTGTCTTTTCCTTGCCTCTCTTTCCTTGGAGAGGTGTTGTGGCAGAGAAAGAGCCAGAGCTTGTCATGCTGCCCTCATAGTTGACGTCGAGTGTCGGGCTGTCAAGATCGTTTCCATCACCTTGTATTTCATTGTCAAGCTCAGGTTCTTCTGTTCCCAGCTCTGTAATATTCTCCTCGCCGTCGCTGTCCTCACGATCACCATCGGGGTTATCCAAAGACAAGATTTAAGTTGCTGACGAAAGGCCAAGTACATATAAAACCTGCTAGCCAATCCAGGTTTAAAAACTCCTTTGGGACAGGCACAGCATCCTTTCCAGAGCGTGATGGTATTGCCTTTACTTTCTTTAAATACCGCCCATAGGCAGTACGAGTGTTTTGAATTTTTTCTGCCTCTTCCAGGCTAATGTCACACTTGTCGGCTATTTTTCTCCAACAATTCATCTTTGTGTATTTATTTTTGTAGTTTTTGCTAAATTTGTTATATAAATAGTCATAGTCTTTTGCACTTCCTCAATAAAGTCAGCAACATCGGCAGAACCACACTCTAAAGCCATTTCAAATTACACGATAAAAATGTCAGTCGAATGCTGGAATATTATAAGCACGGGACTGATTAGATGCTAAGTTCGCGCCTGAAACATGATGAGTTAACACTGAGTTAACATTTAAATCTCGATCGCTGAAAGTGATCCATTAATTTTTTTTATAAATCTCGATCGCTACGATCGCTGAGATAGAACCTGGTTCTATCCCAGCGATCCTGATTGCTGCAATTGCTGGGATAGCTACCAAAGATAAAATTTGGTTTCCATATAATCGGTGGGATCACTGAACAAATTTTTCAGCGATCCAGGTGGTCCCAGCGATAATATGGAAACCGGGCTTTGCTCTATCTGTCAACGTGTCACGAGTTATTTATGTAACGTTCCTGGGAATAAACTATTTGCATCAACATGTACTTTTGAGACACCCTATTATAAGCTCAACCAAACTATAAACGTATCTTGTATAGCGATTGTTGCTGAATATTTGGCCAATCCTATCAACTCCCAAACCCCACTTACGGATCGTCGGGGTACTCAACGTTATCGAGACCCATTAGATGTTTAAATGAGTAGCGATCAACTTGATTTTTACTCAATCCATAATTTCAACACACAGAACCGAGTGACTTGTCCACATATAAGCAGAATTATATTTTATTATAGATTGCGAATGAACGCGTAATTACAAAAACGGACATTTTTATTCAGCGATAATTGAAACTGACTGCGGCATGAGCTAAATATATAGGACAATGGCTTTAGCTTCCGTTTGGCTTATAGAAAGGCAAGTCCACGGCGCCCTTTGAAGTTTTGTCCGCCAGGACGAAAAACCAAAGAGACGAAAACAGTAAGTCGCAGTTGCGCGAGTTACTTGTTGACAGAAAATCGGACTGCATTAATCCTAAACAAACAACTTTGGGAGGGCGTAACTTATAAGAAGCTTTTGGTGCATGGATGGAAGTGCATTTGTTAAGCCCGCTAAGTTTACCTTTATTGCACATCTGGGAGTACAGGGGCGTTTATTAGGCACTTTTTGTAATAGTCTTGGGTGGGGTGGGCGTTTTTTAAGCAATTTAGGTAAATGTCTCGCGGTCAGGGGCATTTATTGTGCATCTTTAGTGCACATCAAGGGTAAAAGGGTTGAGCCTGAGATATTTCCCAGCACAGGTACTTCTTTTAGTGTGCAATGAGTAATTTGTTAATTTTTTGTTATTTTTTATTTATGTATTTTTATTCATCTTTATTTAATTTTATTTATTTGTTTTTATTTTTATTTTTAGATTTTTAGGGGGTCCATTTGGCGGATTCACATTTTGTAGACACCCTGAAATCAATCCAGTCTGCATTTTAGACTTTAGGCCACCCTGGGGCCAAAATGCAGACTGGACGTAAAGTGTTTTTGGGTGAGGCTACATTTTCATCTGGTGATGTGTTTTGCCTTGACGGCTTTCCTGGTGATCTGCTTATACATAATTTTATGTTGAGTTGTTTAGTAGTATAAGCGTACAATAAAATATTGAAATCGAATAAGTCTGCATTTTAAACTTCAGGCCTCCTTGGGGCCAAAATGCAGGCTGGCCGTAAAAATGTTGCTTATGTTATGGTTATATATGTTATGGTTATATATGTGAATAAAAATATATAAAATTTTTTAGTCATTCTGCATTTTCCCAGTCTGTATTTTAGACCTGCCAAGAAACGAACCGCATAGAGACATATACAAGCTGAAAGGGAAATGTCAAAATCTCTTGTTTGGACTGCACATTTTTGCTATTCATTCCTCGGACATCACATGTGAGAAGTTAAGTTTCGGAATTGATTTTTTTCTTTTCAGAAAGCAAGCTTACCGAATTCACTGTCAGCTAGTTATATGGCCGGAAAAGCCGGTTATTACAGCATATGTTTTCAAAACACCGACTAAATGATCGGCTAAACCAAATAAATGATATTGTGATTAAAAAAAAGCCAAGGAATCTTGAAATGCTTTTATAGACCTCAAATCTAGCGTGCAATCGCTGAACACTGGGCTCAGGGAATGTAACCTAACTTGTGACAAGGAATATGTTTCAGGAGCACAACCAGTTGAGGCCTTGTCCACAGAAATATGTATATTTTCTAATCTGTGCTGAACGTCCACTAGAATCCGCATACCTGACGGATTTAAAAAAATCCACTCTGGAGAGCGATTTCAAAAAGATGAAAATATAGTGAAGCACAAAATTCATTTTTGTATTAAGAATCAATCATGCGGTTATTTGGCACATTGATAAATGCTAAGATTTAAAAACAATGGAGACACGTTCAAGTATTGTTACCGAAATAGGAAGGGAAAAGAGCACACTCAATTTATTAGCACACTTATTTTAATTTATTTTGAAACGGCAAACAAAATTTTCACACGAGCGAGATGGGAACGTTTTATCTGGAAAAAGAGCTTTTTGTCGAATTGAACAGGTGAACTTTTGCGTTAGATAACTACAAATGTAAGTGCTGGTAGACGTATGTGGCTAATCGTAATGTTGCGATAAAGACTTTAATTCTGACTTAAACTGCGAACTTGCATTCTTTTGATTAATTTGCATTCTTTTCTCTTAATTAAGGAAAACAAATATGTCAAAACTTTAGTTAACTGATTACTTATTAGATGACTATAAAACTGATAAAAAATAGATCAAAGGTCCGACTTGATATCATTGTCTTGACATTATCTTGCAACGTATATGCTCATCGCCGAAACTTTTCGTCACTGAAAACATAAGACTTGGACTCGTAGTTTGATTTTGAAAAATGACAACAACCCTTAGAGCAAAATTATTTAGCAGAGTCGAATACCTGAGCATTAAAATAATTTTTTACTTTTAAGGTCTTACTTACGGCCGAGGGCTCAAAACAAAACTCGCAATAATATTTAAGCATTTGTTTAAACATGTTCATGGTAGGTTGCTGTAAAAAGTTTGGATTGATTGTGTAACTTTTACTAATATAAAACGCCACTTGAAGTTTTGTAACTATGGACGCTATTTTTCCCGCAGTATTTGAGCCGCGGTGCTCAAAAACACGAAGTTCAGCGGTTTCACCATGTTACGTTGTAATTTGATGCAAGTGTGCGTGGGAATGACCCGATTTCTGCTTCTTGGCTCGTGGTTTGACAGTATTTTCGCGTTACTATGGTGGCCCGCAACTGTCAAGGCAAAAGACAAAGGCAAAAGACAAAGGCTCGCGGCAAAAGACAAAGTCTTGTGGCAAAAGACAAAGTCTCGCGGCAAAAGCAAGAAGCTTCACGGCAAAAGGCAAAGTCTCACATCAAAAGACAAAAGTCCCACCGCAAAAGAAAGTCACGGCAAAAGACAAAAGTCTCACGGCAAAAGACAAAGTCTCACGGCAAAAGAAAGTTTCGCGGCAAAAGAAAAAGCTCACGGCAAAAGAAAAAACTCACGGAAAGAGTGAAAAATAGAAACAAGAAAGACCTGGGTGCGAGTGAACAACGTCACGTGGGAAAGGTAAATATGGCGTCCGGTTCGGATCCTGTTAGTTTGATCGGCGGGAGAGTTTAGATCAGTTAGCAAGTGTGTTTATATTACCGCGAAAATGTTTTGCCATGATTGTGGCTCGTCCTTAAACCAGGCGGCAAACTTTTGCTCTCATTGTGGAAAAGGTTTGTCCTATTATATAAATAGAAATAGTTATATAGTATTTCTTGAAATTCTATATAATTTTACTTTTAGTAATTTTGCATTTCATGTCATGTGCATGGTCATCGCCATCGGTGAGCACTCAAAGTCAAAATCTTGACTATGTTTTTTTTGGTTTGTTCCTTTTTATTATTTCAAATCACTCAACTTTAGTCATTTTTCATGGGCTATGTTACATTTCTCTTTCGTTTATGTTCGCAGTTTTTGTATATTGCTATCACAGTCATTTTTTCTGCCTTATTGATTGATGGTTATTAAATATATGAGATCTTTATTAAATTTATCAGATCTACGGTAAGTTTGTATTGATAAATTAATTAAATATATTATTTCAAATGGGTGAGGGCAGAACATTTCCTAAATATTAATCCCCCTGTTAGGCGAGGCCAATTTAATTGTATGTAGCACGGACCCGACCAACCCTGCTTGAGAGAAAAGCAAAAAAAAAAAAAGACCCAGAAATTTTGAAATTATAAATTTTATATTTTAAAAAATATCTGAACTTTTCCCGTTTAAAACATCACAAAAGAGCAGAAGACAATATTTGTTTTCCCGTTTTTAACTTAGCTTTGCTTTGATTCTTTATGCATTATGGAATTGACTTTTACTGGATCTATAGCAGAAAAAGCAAGTATATGCACTAAAAGGGGGATATTTTGGGAAACCAAAGCTATCTCAAAAAGTATATAGATTTTTTTTTTATTTTCATTTTGTTTTTGACTGACCGACCCCTGAAAATTTGAAAAAAATCTGTGCTACATATAATCAAATTGGTCTGGCCTTAGTTTTTAATACTCTCTTTTTTCATAAGAATGTTGTTTTTTGGACCGAAGCTGGATATTCTTATTATTTGGCCAATTTTAGGGTGAAAATCATCATCAATCCAGTTTTGATCCGGTTTTATCCCCATAAACGAGGGTGGTTGGATTTACCCCACTCTGCCAGCAATCTCTCCCACTCCCAATCTCCATCTGTTTTATAAACAACAGTGAAATTGAACTTCCAGTTTTGAAATCATTGTGGAATCTAAGAGCTTCAAAGGTAATAGATGTGAATATGGTTTTGCCATTTTGGATTAGATTGCAGGTAATCAACCATTTTTTTCAAACTTGTAAAATGATATTCTTAACAAAATCTAAGCCTCATCATCTACTTTCAGCCTTGATATTCTTATAAAGCATATTCTTATATAAAGAGTATATGTACTAAAAATTATCTTCTGGTCATCTCTATTTAGTATATTAACATTCAATTTGTTTACTGCTTTCAGAGTTAGACAATGGACATACAAATGAATGTTATGAGTCAGATGTTGAAGAGGATGTGAACTTTGATGAGGAAAGTGTCATCAAATACTACTTTAGTCGTGGATTTGGTTATGATGAAATCATCCATTTACTTAAAAAACGACATAACCACCAAATTAGTTATAGTACTCTTTTAAGGCGGATGAAAGCTTATGGTTTAAGCAGAAGAAATTTCTCCACTCGTGAGGATTATGATGATATGTTACAGAAGGTCAGAAGCCGGGTTAGTGAAATTATAAATGGCCCTGGATCATGTGGAGGTTACAGAACAGTTTGGCATTCACTTGAAATGGAAGGCATACGTGTTCCCCGAGTGGTAGTTCAGGATGTACTAAAAGAATTGGATCCTGAAGGCACTGAGTCAAGGAAAGCAAAATGCTTAAAGCGAAGGAAATATCATAACCCAGGGCCAAACTACGCCTGGCACCAAGATGGCTATGATAAACTAAAAACTTGGGGTTTTCCCATTCATGGAGCTATCGATGGTTTTAGCAGAAAAATATTATGGCTTGAGGTTACAAGATCCAATAATTCTCCAGACAACATTGCTACATATTATTTAAATATGGTGAATGAACTTAAAGGATGCCCAGTAGAACTTGTAACTGATCTAGGAACTGAAAATGGACTAGCTGCTTCAATTCAAAGTTATTTCCGGGATAACCCAGATGCTCATCGTTATGTAGCTTCTCCACGAAACCAGCGAATCGAGGGATGGTGGTCATTTTATGGCAAACATCGATCTAAATGGTGGAGAAACTTCTTTGGAGACTTAGAGTTTCAAGGTGCTCTTGATTTAACTTCTGAGCTTCACAAAGAATGTCTGTGGTACTGTTTCTCCGGTGTTTTGCAGGAGGACTTAAATCATGTAAAAGAACATTGGAACACACATGTTATTCGAAGGTCAAGGCATGACACCATACCAGGACGTCCTGATTCACTCTTTTACCTGCCAGAATACAATGGTGGTGTTCCAGATCTTATGATACCATTACAACAACAGGAAATTGATTATATTAAACAACATATTGTTAGAAATAATTATGTGAACGAGTATCAAGAATATTTTGATTATGCAAGAAGGTTCCTTACAAGTAGTGGAATAGCTGATTGGCAAGAGGCTCAGCAATTATATTTCAATCTTTTGGATGTGGCTGAAAATGGTTGTTAATTGATTCAATTACAATGAAGTGAAAATGTATGACAGCTGAAGGTAATAATAGTGAAAATATTAGGACTATATGAAAGCCAAAACATGTCTTTAAAGCCACAGCTTTTTAATATTTAGGTTTATAAGATTCACTTTCTAAAATTATTGGTTGGGCAAGAAAAATAAGAATAGAATTTATTGTTTTTTTATTTTTTACAGACCATCCTCAAAAACTAAATTTTACATACGGTACATTACATGAGACGGCAATTTTGAAAAGAACCAAGAGAGCGATGGTTAGAACAATGTGTGGTGCAAAACTGATGGAGAAAAAGATGACAGAAGACCTAATGGAGATGTTGGGATTGAAGGAAACAGTTGTTCAGATGGCAAAGGTGAATAGAGTGAGATGGTATGGGCATGTGTTAAGGAGGGATGAAGTGAAGGGAAAGAGGAAGCAAGGATGACCAAGGAAGACATGGAAATTGCAAGTGGAGAAGGACAGCAAGAGTGTTGGTTTGAAGAAGGAGGATGCAATGAACTGAGCGAGATGGAGAGTGGGAGTAGGAGAGATTGCTGGCAGAGTGGGGTAAATCTGGCCACCCTTGTTTATGGGGATAAGCCTGGATCAAAACTGGATTGATTGATTGCTTGATTGATTGATACAATTTTTTTACTTTGACAACAGGAGAGAAAAAATCAAACTTCATGGGATTTGCCGAGACAAATTTGCAGGAAAATATAGCCATTTTTGCTCAAACTTTCAAAGACGAATTTTCCAAAAAAATGGTTTGGTTATGTTTGTTAAGAGCAGTTAATAACATCCATAGCAACTTCATACATTTTTACCAAATAAATTTTATTAAATATTGACAGCCACTTATAATTAGATGCTCACAAGGTGTATTGACGTAAAACTTGGTCACACTGAGTTCATTAATGAGACAACAAATTTTCTATCTAATTAAAACCAATATTTTGACTCAAGAAATTGATGATGTTAATTTGTTTTATGTTATAGTCTAGTTCAGAAACTTATCTCCACTAATGTAAATCCTTTTTACAGTTTTCAGTGCCATCTTCAAAGGTACATGCCATGCCTTTGCATCAAAGCAAGATGGCAGTTGAGTTTGCAAATAAAGAAACCTTTTTAAACCTAGGGCAATTAGTCACAGGTATCTATATTTGCAAGATAAACGATGGTCTTACTTTAATGCTAAAGCACAGCTACCTTTCAAATTAAGATGGTACTGGGAACTGTAAAACAGAGATTTTAAGGGAGCCAAAACAAACTGTAGACTTGCACTCAGTTTAAGTAACTTGCTGATGAACACTAGCTGTTTTGTTGTTTCTTCAGCAACATTTTGGTTAGGTATGGACAGATATTAATTTTATTGGAGTTGGTAGTTTTGTGAAATTGTCCCTTCACATAGGAATGTAAGTCTAAGTAACTAAACCAAAGAGGATAGAATGGCTGGGCAAAAATTCTGATCAATTAGGCAATCACTCCAACCTCTGGCGTGTCGGAGCTACTCTGAGGGAATTAATATGGGTTTTTCTTCTATACTAACTAATTCAACAATAACTAATCATACCCATTCCCCAATTGTAAAACCTCATACATTTTATATGAATATGAATATTTGTACTCATCTACTAAAAATGTTTAACATATTAAGAGCAATTTTTTTATGCATTGAAAACAATTAAGAAAACTGCAGAGCAATTGAAATACAACATATTTAAAAACTAACTCAAACCTGTTAGAATGTTTACAATGTATTAAAGGCAATAACTTGCTGCATATTTTGTCAAATCATATTGTACAAGATCTCAAAATCAATTTAGAAATATTTGCTTTAACATTTCCCAAAACCCTGGCCTTCTTTCAGACATCGGCCCATCATCCCCCTCATTGCTAGTGGGTCAGTGATTCCTCTTGGGAGGTTGAGGCTCAGTGAGCAGGTGGATGACCAGGGAAGTCTTTTCTCTCTATCACTATGGTCGTAAAATTCAATGGAGATTGGGTTGTCAAAACCAAGCGGTGGCACACAATCTGCACCAGTCATAAATATCATCAGGTCTGAAAGATGAAGGTCGTCATCAACTTCACCTTCTTCAAGATCTTGCAGGAAAAGCTCAAAACAATATATTGTTTCAAGCTCCTTTTCTTTGTTGTTAGATCCAGCCTCGGAGAAATTGACCTTGTAATTGGCCTTGATGATATTGGATGTTAACTTGCTTTGGTTGTTGCCAAGCACTGTTTGAAAAACAGCATAGTTTTCGAAGACAATGTCCCCAAACCCTCCAACCATGTTCATGCCTTTGCGAAATTGCTCAACTTCAGCATATACACTGAACAGGAAGGATTGTTTGAGAAGACAGTCAACTATCTTCATCTTGTCTGATGACTTGGATGTATAGATGGCTGAATACCCATACTCTGCAATATCATCACCATGTTTCTCAATAACATTAGGAAATTCTGCTTCCTTGGCTTCTTTTAGGACTTTTAAAATTTCTTTCAGCTTTACATCCAATACTATTTCAATGACTTTCTCCAGGTCAATTGGTTTGTCTTGAACAATGCTGAATGCTTCCATTGCAAGGCACTTAGGACCTGGGCCTCCATGAAGAATGCTCCAGGATGTCAATTTACCTGTAGTATCAATGATTACAGTAGTATTTCAGAAATCAACATAAAAATTATAATAATGCATCTATCATCTGCCATACCCTGGGGGAGGACCCTGGGCAAATAAAATATGAGGAGTTATGCAGGGGTTTGAGTGATGGTTACCCCATATAGGTGGGGTAAATTAGAACATTCTTTTTTTTTTATCACTACTAGGAAGAAGAGGGGGTTTTGTTGGAGTGCTCTATATTATAGGGGGAAATTAATAGCTTCTGGCCAAGTTGTCCACATGTAGGAGGGGGAATTTTACAGCTTTTAGTCAAGTGGTCCCTTATAGGAGGGGGAAATTGACAGTTTTACTTCATATCAAAGGTTTTCACTAAGTTCACACCCCTGCCCAGGGTCCCCCAAAGGGGATGATGATCAGTGCATACCTCACATTTCAAACCCATACATGCTAGCCTTTCCCTGAGTGGCATGCGATCGCACACACACATCTCCACACACACGTGAATTTCTTAAGGCGAGCAATTTATCGCACATCTAAAACATAAAATATTTAAAAATTGTGTATGATTTACAGTATGAAAGATAGCTTAAAAACAGTGTGTCAAACAATTACCATTGATTACATTTAGTCTGGTAATATTTTATTTTTGTTCTAAAAACATTCATTTGCTAATTTTAAAAACTTTTAAACTAAGTAAACAAATTTCAAGAACAATTTTTCTCTATCACAAATCTTTTCATAGTGTTGTGGCTAAACATAAAAAATGTAAGGTCAGCTTAAACACAGATACCGGTACCTAGTTGTTTATAATAAATAAAATGTTTTCTAAACTAAAAAAATGGAAAAAAAACAAACTTGATTTTGTAAGAGTCAAATTCACAATTAAATATAGTTAAACACATAAAATTCGCATTCAAATAAAAAATTATAGTTGAACATGTAAAAATATAATTGCATGCAACTGAATGCCTAACTGAACCAAGGCGTACGATTTTCAGCATGCCTGTAATTTTTCTTAGGGAAAGGCTTGACAAGTACTGTACTGTAGTTCACGTTTACCTGCAAGTTCATATTTCCTTAGCTTTAAAAGAGTCAGATCATGAACAAACCAACCACTGCCATCGAAGATGCCAATTCCTTTGATGTTTTGCATCAAAAGTCGGAAAAATTCCCGTTTCGGTCCTCCAGCATCTACCCCATCCTCACCAGCAAATTTTACAGACACCGGCATCTCAAAACAGAAGCTTTTCCTCTCTATTGCCCTTAGTGTGGACTGCAAAATGGCCTTTCTGGAAACCAAAATATTTAACGTATTATCTCCATCCTCAACTATGGTTTTTGAGACAAAGTTCATTAGGATATTTTTCACTTCTTCTTTTGAAGTAGAGGATGCCAATGTTTCTGGAGATAAATCAGAGGGAATCTGTTAGTAATTTAACAACTTTTGGAGAAAATATAACTTCAATTTTAAGAAAGTAAAAGCACCAAAGAGAGTACATATTTGCAGCAGAGGTTGTCACTACTTACTGGATGTATCATGGTCTTTGTTTTATAATTCTAGAATTAAAGAAAATTTTTTTGACCCATTCCAAAATTTTCAAGGCCAGTGCCCAAAATTCAATGAGGTAAGTAACTAACACAATGCTACCGTGTCTAGACACGCATCTTTTGTTTTTATGTGTAAACGTGTCGTGCGCATGCATTCACCTTATTCACTGTTTTCACATTTTGTAGATTTATAGCAAACTGTATCTCTACCAAACATCACAGCTTTTAAGCCTGGTAAACACCTGGTTTACTTTTATTCATAAAATAATTTACAAATTAATATTTTGGTTTTGTACCATTGTTCTGGCTATTCTGGTCTTTTAGGCTGGCCTCAATCGCTGCCAGGTAATCAGGGTCTTCATCGTCATCTATGTCAATCCAATCATCTAAAACATCAATGTAGTTATCATATGATCGGCCAATGTTTAGTGCTGGTAACTTCAGAGATGAGGAAGGTATTTTAGTTGCACTTTTTGTCTCAAACATTGGTTTACTTAGGTCATCACCATCACCATCTGAAGATACTAAACAAATGAGAAAATATAAGCATGAAATAAAATGTTCACTGAGTTCTTATATTGTAACAATATAAAGCTTTCTAAACCAAAAGGTACTTTATTATTTCAGCTGCCAAATAGATGTATCAGGGCACTTATTAATATGCTGATTATTTTTCAACAACCTCCACAGCACTGGAGCTTATTACCCCCCCTCCTTTGTCCATTAATTAATTAATTCTGAAGTTCTAGTACAATCATCACAGAAGAGGTCAAAATGTCAAGATATAAAGTTTATTTCTGCCAAGAAGTTAGGTTCTTAATCAACCAGGTTCCTACATGTACTTTTTTTATATACTAATATTTACATGTGAAAAAATTATATCTTCAGATCAGATTACTGCATGTTTTTTGATACGAAAATCTTGGAGAGATACACAAATTTTAAAAGCATTTGATTGAACTAACAGGTTTTTTTTGAGTCATTTTTACAATATTTATTAATGATTATTAGAAGTAGAATGATAAAGATATTTAGATATATTTTTAATTACTAAACTTATTAATTTATTAATTTAAGCTTCTTTATACATTTTTCAGTTCTACTTTGTTTTCCATCGTGTAATATTTGGACCTAATACGTCTCATGTATTTTTTTATAATTTAACTATATATTTCAATGAACTTATTGTTTACTGTATAAAATAGTTATATATTATTTCCTATGGTTTTTATTTAAAGGTGGTAGTTGTCAATTGGGACTTTGTCCTGTTACTACTTCCTGTCACGCCTTATTGCAATTTTATTTTCATGTGTTATATGTATGAGTGACGAATCTAATAAATAAAATAAAAATAAAATAAAAAAAGATGTTGGGTGTGCATCCAAAGAAATTAAGATACTTTTTACATGACTTACATGGGATACCATAGTCCACAAATACAGCATCTGCGAAATGAAATTTCATCCCAATGAGTATAGGATGCAAGACTGCATGAATGCGGACTTGACTTTCAGATTTTATAAACTATGGCTAACTGAAGAAATAATGCTTTCCAATCAGAATGAAGGAGTTAATTAACTCTCCACCTCATCATATACCTCAATTCTGGCAGCTAGATTGAATACAACGATACAATGACTTGCATACCATGCCTTGCACTTTTTTAAATTAAATAAAATTTTACAAAACATTTGGGACTGACAGATTCATATGTAATGTACCTGAATTGTTACTATCCTGTCCATTGTGAACACCCACTTTAGATGTAGATGGTTTTTCAATCTGCAATTCTTTGCTGTGGTTTTCCAGTACAAGGGTTGCTGTCGATGTTGATGTTTCTATGCATTGTCTTGTTCGTTTCTTTGATGGTTTAAAATTGTCATCATCATCATCATTCTTGCAAAACCCATTAGCCAAGTTATAGTCCTCTTCTGAGCAAAGATAGAGGACAATGCCTTTGTAATCCTTCCCTATCTCCTCCTTGTATTTTTTTAGTGTTAGAAATTCCGTCGTGCCTGGTAAAAATTGAGCACATTGCCCATCTTCAAAAAGTAGCAAGTATTCAGCCCCCTCTTGAAAATAGTCGCTATGATAGCTCTTCCATTTTTTTATAGCGTTGTCTCGAATTTCACAATAAGGTGCCAGATTTGACACTCTCAGTGCCATTCTCCTTCCTCTTAATACCTTCAGTCTTTGATCGTTATGACTATATTCATGTAAGCCAATCCTTATTGACACCTCTTCTCGACTGCCAACTGGTTTTCGAGTAACTTTAGATTTCCAGGTTGCAGCTTTTAGCTTTTTAAAATTATCAAGTGACTTGATCTTTCCACCAATGAGGAATGGATTTGAGCAGTTCCCTTAAAAAAAATCTTGGGTAAGAAAATGACTTTGAGAAAGATAAAAAGAACAGTAAAGGGAAAATAGAAATTAAAGACACAGTATGTTAAAGATAAATCAAAAGATAAAACAAAATATTTTTAAAAAATTAATTTTGAAATACCTGATGTATTACAATCAACTGCTGCTGATGCTGTTGACAACTTAGAATAACCTACTCCCGAACTTGTTATTTCACCCTTCACAGCTACAAAGAAAATACAGACAAATTGTGTTCATAATCCAAATACGTTTCATAAAAGCGCAACACGTTTATATGAATAACAAACATTTGTTTCTGCGCATGCCAGAGGCAGAGGCATGAATGTATTTGAATATATTTATGCAATGTAAATAACTTTTAAAATTCATGTTTTAACAAACCTTTTCCACAATGAGAGCAAAAGTTTGCCGCCTGATTTAAGGGCGAGCCACAATCATGGCAAAACATTTTCGCGGTAATATAAACACACTTGCTAACTGATCTAAACTCTCCCGCCGATCAAACTAACAGGATCCGAACCGGACGCCATATTTACCTTTCCCACGTGACGTTGTTCACTCGCACCCAGGTCTTTCTTGTTTCTATTTTTCACTCTTTCCGTGAGTTTTTTCTTTTGCCGTGAGCTTTTTCTTTTGCCGCGAAACTTTCTTTTGCCGTGAGACTTTGTCTTTTGCCGTGGGACTTTTGTCTTTTGACGTGAGACTTTGCCTTTTGCCGTGAAGCTTCTTGCTTTTGCCGCGAGACTTTGTCTTTTGCCGCGAGCCTTTGTCTTTTGCCGCGAGACTTTGTCTTTTGCCGCGAGCCTTTGTCTTTTGCCGTGAGACTTTGTCTTTTGCCTTGACAGTTGTGGGCCACCGTATTGACTCGACCAAACAAGCCATTGTTCTTTCAGAAACATTTAGATATATTTGCCCTGAACTGGAAGAGTTTTATGATGAGGATGAAGATCTGACAGTTTTCATTCAGAATAACTGAACAGGAACATTTTGACATCCTTGATCTTATTTGGTAACCATACTTGATAGCATGTAAAATATATAAAAAAATACTTAAGCAAATAGGCAGGGCGTACCAAAAAATAACCATACACAAACTTCCGGGTGACTTTTAAAAAGTTCGGAGTGTCACAAATTTACAACTTTATTTATAATTATAGCGCTTTGTTTAAACAAAAATAACATTGGGTCAGGTGTTACGTAAAAGCACATACAACGTCAAAAACATGTCACGCTCGAAAAATACCCTTTATGACTTCGCTTTTCAGCAAACCAATTCTTCGTTGCAGCATTTTCATATAATGGAGCAATGTTTCGTGTCTGAATTTAATGTAACGATTGCCCTTTTTGATTGTCAAAGTGGGGTGATATTCAACCGTAACATCACGCTTCTAAAATCCCCCTTTTGTTTTTGCTTCTCAGGAATCCAATTCTTAATTGCCGCCATTGAATATCTCATATGATGAAGTAAAACCAATGCACTTTAAATATTTTTAGATCCGTAGTTATATTCAATGTACCAATAAGCTTTTTTGACTGGTGAAATGGCGTAGTTTTTTTCCATTTCAAACAAGTGCAAAAACACTGGTATTTGCAACAGATAAAATGTGTTTGAATACAAAGACTTTTCAAAATAAATATATTCATGTTAATGCCAAAGAGTTGTTTTAGGTTGTGACCGAAATTCTTTAAAATATATGAGCGCCTTTTCCTGAACGCGCAACATCAATTTACCTAATTTTTTCTCTTTTCCGCATGGGAAATGCCGTTAAAACCTCGTTTTTTCAAATTGTGGTATTTCTTCAAAAATATAACGCACTTGAACCTTTTGGAGTATTTTTCGAAAATAGCCGACATTAGGTTATTTGGGCAAATTAAAAAAAAAATTCAAATTTTCACATGCTCCGAATTCTCAATATTGATAGAGATTGGCTCTAAAATAAATGAAATTACTACAATTACCTCATGAACTGCTGCTGCCCACTCAAGATTTTGAATGGTGAAATTACCACAATTACTACGTCATCTTTCATATGAAATCCGATTACTTCCGCCTCGAAACATTCTTCAGGAACAGTGAATTTCCTGGTGGCATCTGGCCACACACTTCTACCACTAGCATTGCTGTCCCTTCTTAAAATTTTAAGATGTAGACACAGTGGAACTACACCAAATAATGTGTTTATTATGGAGGATTTAAACTTACATTTTGGTAAATTAAACGCTATTTCTCCATGGGTTAAGTTCACGGTCGCCATTTCTTCAAAAGCTGCACTATGTGGCGCCACATGCACCGTGGATCAGAGATCGTATTGGCTAACGCAGTCTAGTTTCGCGCCAAAATTGCAATGTAAAGTGCATCTCAATACAGAACTGAAAGCTAACTGCCAAGCGCAAAAAGTTGAAACACACAAATAAAATCCGAAATGCGTCAATAAAGGAACAAAATGCAAAATTAAAAGCCGAAATGCGGAAATAACGAGAACTAGGATATGCTTTGTTTTGCCTGACTTTTAATATGATTTTAAGTTTAAAGGAAATGTTTTTGAGATAACCTCAGTTTATGACGATTCATCACACTTGAATAGAAAACAAAATACAACACTTAGGAAACATACTTTCAATAAATAGTTTTTAAAAAAACTATTCAATGCGTCGGCGAGTAGACACAAACTTGAAGTAATGTAGAT
>JAOCNB020021230.1:0-13725 GCA_026546465.2 Palythoa caribaeorum | reverse complement strand
TTTCTTGGCTTTTGTTTTGGAGTCTTATGATTGGATAAATTATTATAGCACAAAAGAAACATTGCTTTAAAATATATAGTTCATTGCATTTTACTTAAAAACTACGTTGTGCACAGGTTGATGTATTCTCAGTATGAAAATCAAAACATTCTGGTGTGGGAAAAGCGAAATGCCGAAGAACAATAGGAGGTACCCTAGTTCTTACTCGGATCATTACTTAATTTAAATATACACTGAAAGTATAATTACTTAAATGACAGTTATAAAACAACAACAACAATTTTTATGAACATACAACATGTAAATTAAATTATATACAGATAATTGCTACACACGCAGTTAGCAAATACACTATTCGAGGCGGGAGTAACGCGATTATTTTAAAACTTTACAACTAAGAAAGATAGCAAAAATTTAATATAGAAAATGAACTATACTAAACTTAAGTATCGTTTATATAACTAATCAAGATAAAAGTTGATTTTTGTTTGTTTGTTTGTTTTTGTCAAATAGTTAAGAGAAAGTGAAACTGTTTTATATATTTAAGAATTTCATGAAAGTCAATGTGTACCTTTGTTCTCCAGTGGTCTGAGATATAATTAAAATATGCACAGATGCTAATCAGTTCTCTGTAATCTCTATCTTGAACTGATATCGTGATTTCATCTGCTAGAACAAAAAGCTATTTAAAAAAAGAATAATGTTAGTTTTATACAGCACAAACTTATCATATATAATACCACAAAAGCCACCATTGGTCAAAATAAATAAGTCTCACTTTCACCAAACATGAGGTGGGCATAAAGTATGTTCCACAACCGCAAAACATAAAAAAATTTGCAATGTACTGCATCATTAACATTTATCAAATTTAGCAAAAACTGCACACCACATTAGGTTTTAAAACCACAATACAACTTTGCATGGTTTAGACTGGCTGCGACGCAGGCTAAATATAACTGTGTCCATAATATAAAACTTTCGGCGAAAAAATAGCCCAAAACGGCATAAAATGCCAACCTGTATGCCGCCTCGAACATTAGTTGTGAGAACTAAACAAAATAAGTGTAACGCATGTCAGGGATCAGCGCTCAGTAATTTTGCCCTTTATTGATAAGGTTACTGTATACCCTCAGAGGTCTTTTGCTTCAAAACGATAAAGTGTATTGAAAGGCGATTTTATCGCTCGATAAAGATTTATTTTAATTCAAAATTTTGAATATAGTTCGAAAGCCAGCTCTATAAGCTTTAATTTGATATATGGGTTTAGGTATCTACGGTTTAAAACAGACACACTGTATCGTTTTGACGCAAAATACCCCTGAACTGAAGGTTTACGGTAACCTTAAACGGAAGCTCAACCCCAAAACTATTTTCATAGGTTTAAGAACATCTACTTGGGATTCCAGAAACGCAATTTTTAGAGCGATTCTCCAAGCCGCATCCTTAAAGATAATTTACAAAACGTGTAAGATGATCCACGGGAGGCACCATCTTTGCACTACCGATCTAATCCCTGACGTCACAACGTCAAATTGCAATTTGTTATCAAAGAAATGCAAGCTTTTTGTGAAGCTGATTAAAAAGAAAAACGTTATTTTATCCTAGTTTGATAGTTTAACATCAGAAGTCAGTGCAATATGGTGGCCCCCATGGCATGGACTAGCTTTTTTTTATTCATTTTGGCAGAACATGAACAAGCGAATCGCTTTAGAAAGTAAATTTCTGGAAACCCAAACAGATGTAGTAGAACATATAAAAAATAATTTTGGCACTGAGCTTCCCTTTAAGGGTAAATACAAGCAGCAACATCTGCTGTTATCTGGTGTTCAATAGTAGTGGCTGTAATTTACTATTAACACTCATTTCCTGAAAATTACAAAAACTAAACATTATGGTTTCTTACCCTGCAATCCATGTTTCTAATTGTCTCTTCTCCATA
The DNA here is from genome assembly GCA_026546465.2 of Palythoa caribaeorum. Lineage (NCBI taxonomy): Eukaryota > Metazoa > Cnidaria > Anthozoa > Zoantharia > Sphenopidae > Palythoa > Palythoa caribaeorum. Next base: position 11,783 of record JAOCNB020021230.1, on the reverse strand, counting down.
TTCAACCATTTTCAAATCTTCGCCTAAATGAATAGTATATAAAATATATCAAATACCGCTCTAGAGATTTACTACTGTACAAAACTCTTTTCAACATGAAGTTCTCGCAAAAATTGCTTGGTACTCATAAGCTTGAACATTTGTCATAATTCGCCTGTTTTAAAATAGTTAAAATCATGGTAAAGTTAATAAAATAGTTTCCAAACGTTTTAAAGCAATATTGTTCATCTTCAGGGTAAAACTGTCTAAAAGTTGCTTTTTGATAGGGTTTATTAGGTTATTCCGATGCCCTTGAAGAACAGGGCAAGTTCAAATGATTGTACTTGTCTATTTACTTCTGGACAATAAGCTGCAATGTGCAATGCTTTGGTGATTCTTCGCCTTGGCCAATTTTGGACTGTTCGAAAACGTTTGGAAACTATTTTATTAACTTTACCTTGATTTTAACTATTTTAAGATAGAACACTATTGCCAAAACAGATGCGTTCTCAACCAAGATTTAAATTGGCTAACAGATCTTCAGCTTTTTATATATTAGTGACAGTTTATTCCAAATATCTATGGAAAAGTGAGATCACCATACAGGAAGTACTCTGAAAACCCTTAGGGTAGTATATAAATATAGACAGACTAAAAAATCTAAAACAAATCATAAACACAAAATACCTCTAGTTTCAAGGCTGCTTTCTTCTGGCTGTGTCCTCAGTATTTTGTCTACCATCTTGAACACTAACTCCAGAGGACCTGGCATAATTTGTAACTGTAAGCTGCGACAGCCATAACTGAAACAACTTGGTCCATGAAATGCCCAGCAAGCCAAAATTTCTCCCTGTTCTACATCAATAACCTATAGAAATCAATGGAATGAGATTAAAGACTGTTAGCTTTCATATTACCTGTCTTATCTACCTCTTCACCCAGTCTTATCTAAAACCTCTTCAACCTTACATCTTTTAATTTCATCCAGTCTTATCTACAAACCTCTTCATCCAGTCTTATCTACAAACCTCTTCACCCAGTATTATTGACAAACCTCTTCATCCTGTCTTATCTACAAAACTCTTCATCCTGTCTTATCCTTATACCTCTACACCCAGTCTTATCTACAAACCTCTTCATCCTGTCTTATCCTTATACCTCTACATCCAGTCTTATCTACAAACCTCTTCATCCAGTCTTATCTACAAACCTCTTCATCCAGTCTTATCCTTATATCTCCTTCACCCAGTCTTATCCACAAACCTCTTCATCCAGTCTTATCCACAAACCTCTTCACCCAGTCTTATCTACAAACCTCTTCATCCAGTCTTATCTACAAACCTCTTCATCCAGTCTTATCCTTATACCTCTTCACCCAGTCTTATCCACAAACCTCTTAATCGTGTTTTATCTACAAACCTCTTCACCCACTCTTGTCTACAAACCTCTTCATCCTGTCGTATCCTTATACCTCTTCACCCAGTCTTATCCACAAGCCTCTTCATCCAGTCTTATCTATTAACCTCTTCACCCTGTCTTATCCTCATACCTCTTCACCCAGTCTTATCTACAAAGCTCTTCACCCAAACTCTTATCTCCGAACGTCTTCATCCAGTCTTAATTACAAGTCTCTTTATCCAGCCTTATCCACAAACCTTTTCACCCAGTTTTTTCTACAAACCTCTTCAATCTTTCTTTATCTACAAGCCTCTTTACTCTTTCTTATCAACAAACCTCTTCACAAAGTCTTATCTACAAACCTCTTCACCCTTTCTTATCAACAAACCTCTTCACACCCTCTTATCAACAAACCTCTTCACCCAGTCCTACCTATAAACCTCTAAACTCAGTCTTTTCCACAGAATTTCCCCAATGTTGTACAGTACTCTCACTCTTCTTTTTCAACATAATGTCAATGTGTAACAGGGCATTCAACTGTGCCAGAACATATATTAAAGGTACCACTTGCAACCCCCTTTTCTTTAGGGGAGACACATTGATTTAGGGGTTATTATTTGCACCTCCCTCCTCTATGAACTGAAAACAAATCTTGGGCTCTACAAGTTCACTTTAAATGGGCCAATGTTCACAATCTGTTAATGACAGAAATTCCATCAACTATCCTTTCTTCTCAGTCATGTCATACTCACTTTTTCTTCCCATTCACCTCCAGATGAAAGAGGTGTATCTGATGCAGAATAGGCAGTAGCTTTTGCAGCACTGGCCATGAGAACAAAGTGATTTGGCATTGGAATTAGAACGACATCCATTCTTTCTGACTGCAAAAAATTACAACAAATCAGAAGAGGAAATACATTATATATTATACGTTGGCAGGTTCTGTTGAATGTAATGATACTATATAGTTACAAACTTTGCAGTGTCTTCAAATGGACTTCCAAACATTCTCAACCAATAATAGCACAACTGCTAAATAGCAAACAAGAAAACCACTGACACAATGTGTGCCAACGTAATTAGTGAGGACTTGTAGATTAAACATCAATGGTGCAGCAGTAAAGTGTTAGCATACATGATTTAACTTGTAACTTTGGGGTTGTGAGGTTGAACCCTGTTCTGACTAAACTGTGACAGACACTTTATCTGAGCTGTTCCAGTCCACTAAGTAAATGAATGTCGGTCGGCTTCTCTTGGGGACAGGGGGTTGGGGTAACCTGTGAGGGGTTAGTGTCTCATGCAGGGGGAGTCAAAGTGCTCTAACCTGCACACAGTAATACTCCATAAACTGGAGACAAGCACTGGCTCCAATGAGTTGGATATTTTAGCTTTAGATTTAACAGACAAATAACACAATCTCTTAATTAGACACGGTGTTAACTCTAGCCTGTTTGCAATACTGTGTTTTTTTGTTCCCACTGGTATATTTAGAAAAATGTTAATTCTATGCCTATTAATTTTTGTGACAAATGTTTTCTTACCTTAACTGTAAGAGGAATCTCTGCTTTTGAATCAACCTCCATTTTTGTCTCAAAGATGATGTTAGTAGCTTCTAGCCAAAAAAATGATCTTTTCATGAGGTCGAATTTAGGAACAAGCTGAACTGACCGGTATGGCCCTGAATAAACCTGAAGCACAACGCAATAAATATTATACACAAAATGAATTATAAACATAGAACAAAACTGTCAGTTACCCTCATCCATTATTCACTACTTTACCAGTCTTTACTGTTTGAGGTGAGAAATATCACTTTCACTTACCATCCCCCATGCAAAATTGATCTGAGAAAGGTGCTAAACCTGACTCATGATCAGTTACTTGCTAAAATTTGCTTGCCTCACCAAAAACTACAGTAAGGGTTTACTTTTTGCCAGATTTTCTTTTATTATTCAAAACTTTTGCATCCAAAGAACTTCCACATGAAGGTCAATATTCAGATGATGCAAGATTGGGTTCGCTATCTGGTGGATGTACCTTTGACTAGTAGCCTGTTATTTACCTTTGTATTTCCAGAGATGTGTACATCTACTTGTAATCTATGTTTTTGTGTAATACATAGAAAACAACAACGAGTAGTCTTATAAGTTATTCTTTTAGTAGAAACCAACTAGCATACTATTTTCAAATTTAATTCTCAATATCTATTGACTTTTTTTGTAATATGTTAAATTACTGGCCACAATAATATAAATTACATCATAAGCTTACGTACAGCATGTACACTAGCTGGGTAGGTCGTGGAGAAAATTTTCCATGTAATGACACATGACAGATAACCATCTAGCTTTGATCCATCCTGGAAAAGTAAGAAAAAATTAGTTATTAACAGGGGTTTCAATAAGGGCCAGGCACAGAGAAAATTGACCGGCTGTGAAGACGGCTTTACCGGGCTGCTTTCACCATCTCAACCAAGAACAAAATATACTTTGCATAAACTTTGCCTGGGTACTGAACCTAAATGCCCTCCTGCTCCAAATCTTAACGAAACTCCTGCAATAAGTTAATTAACCCTGAACCACTACTCCTGAAACAGTCTCAACCAGATATGATGCAATGTTCTGTTTTTCCTGAACTGGCTTCAAATGGCTAGGCTAGAGATGGCTCAAATCTTTGGTCTCTCACTTTGCCCCTATTTGTTTCTATCCAAATTAGCACAGTGGCACTTATTCAAGACTGTGTGGTGCTAATTAAGTTATTTTAGGTTGAGCTGCATTAACTGATTTGAAGAGTGACACTTGTTCGAAATGCAGCATTTAATTAAAGATTTATAGTTAAAGTGTTAAATACATAATTTTTCAACAAGCAATCAACTAGTTTAATTTGAAACACTTTACCTCCTCTTCAATTCTGAGTATTCTGAGAAAATTGGCTTTCATCTCCTTCACATAAACTTTCAAGCTTAAGTTTCTACAAAAACCAAGAATTTTCCAAAAGGATTAGTAAAGCCATCAAACAAGTTACAGGCTCTTGATCCCTCAGGGAATTTCACAGCCACATATGTAAGTGAAACCAATGTTTTCTTTAACTTAGTGCTGAAATGACTGACTCAGGTGTGATTTCAACCAGGGCTCCCAATGACAAATAAAATTATGTTGCACGTATTTCACGCACTAAAGCCTGAAAATACCCCCTTGAAAACAAAGTTGTGTGTGAGAATGACCCTCAAAAAGACCAGTTTGAGTATTTGAATATCCCCTAATACTCTCTTCAGTGCATTTCAAATTTACAACACTGATACAATGACTAGAGAAGTCAAAATAAATGAAGAACTTGGTGTAGATTAAACTCAGAGATTATTCATTAGACAACAGTTCAGTGCTTGACATGCTGAACATTACTCTGAATGTTTTTTGGGGGATGACTATTGAATATTGGCCCCTCTGAATATAAGCCCCACTGAATATAAGCCCCTCTGAATATAAGCCCCTCCCAATATAAGCCCCTCTGAATATAAGCCCCTCTGAATATAAGTCCCTCTGAAATAAGCCCCTCCCAATATAAGCGCCTCTGAATATAAGCCCCTCTGAATATAAGCCCCTCTGAGCCCCTCTGAATATAAGCCCCTCTGAATATAAGCCCCTCTGAATAGTTGGCAAATTACCTCCAATCTCTGAATGACCAGCTGATCCTGATCTTCAGTTCACTAATATCCTAAAACATGAACAAGAAAGTAAAAAGTTTAAATACACAGTCTCCAAAAGCATCATCCAAATAATAGCAGACTATGATACAAGTGTTGAGAGATTGCATAATAATGCAGTTTGGCACAAACTGATGATCACTGTGAGGCAGTGCTCCCAGGATGCAGAAGGGTGGGGGGGTACTACAATATACTGAGTATAAGGGGCTCCACCCGTAAGTGATACCTTTTTAATTCAGGCTGGAGATATATGTGTCCGTATTAACACACTTATAGACTGAATTAACTCTTGATTGCTTACCAAGGAAAGATTTCTATTCTTTTTCCAGCCAATGTAAAGACCTTGAACCTTCAGGAAACCAAAGTCACTCACTACAATCTTTATACCCAACAGGTTAAAAGGCCAAACTAACAGGACACTAAGTACCAAGTTCAAAAACCTGTAAAAATAACAGAGAAGAGATGTCTATTAAAGACAAAGTACTACTTGGGTTTTACATAATTTCCCACAAAACAATACAAAATCTGGCTGCTGCCATCCATAAAAAAATATTTAATAATATATAATATAATATGTCCTGTAATTATTATTGACCAAAAACCCTATATTTCTCCAAACTGAAAAATTGTTATCTACAAACCTAAAAAAAACATTTAACCCTTACAGCCCCAGGCAAATTATCAACCTCCAACTCCTCCTTACATAACTCAAACAAAACAATAGAACGGTAATGAGAAGCAAGGAATTGATCGAGTGAAATAAGCTGTGTTAGTTGAAATGCAAAATTCTCCCAAACTGCTTATATAAGAAGCATGGAATTCAGTTGGGAGAATTTAACAACACATTATTTGTCATGCTCGGTGCTCAAACTGTTAAACTGTTTTTTTTTGCACTTGTGCACCTGAACAGTAAAAGCATCAGTTAGTAAGTCAAATGTATTCCAATTTCAACTCTAGGTTGTGAGAGAAATTGCTCCAATGAAGGGCTACCAATGCTTGAAATGTCGGCAATGAACATTTACTGTAAAATTCCAATAATAAGCCCTACCGTGTATCAGCCCGAGGGTGTTTAGGAACGAAATTTTGAAACAGAAAAAACCTTCCATGTGTATAACTCCCTCCCTTCCTTCCCTGAAAATAAGTCCCTGGGGGTTATATTTGGAATAATTTTAAAATTCAAACATAACGTTGAACTTAGGGGTATTTGTAATGTTGGTGGTATTGAAAGTTGAAAATACATTTAATTTATTAAAAATAAAAAAGTAAATAAAAAGTAAAAAAGGCAGTAATAAAGACAGGTTGTAAGCAATAAATATTAAAAATACAATTGATGGAACAAAAAATAGCAATTTTAAAAAAATTATGCAAATATTTATCCATGTATAAGCCTCCTTCCCCAAGAAAAATTTGGCAAAAAGGCCTTTTGACCAAAAAATTATTTTATGAAATGCATCTTACAAACTAGCTAGTAACTTAGAAATATAAATTTTATCTTTTTATTTAAGACAAAATTTGTATTTTCATGTACTCATGCAATGGCTTCTATATAAAAAGGAGTTACGGTACACTTGCTTGCATGGAAATCCTAGGATCTTCACCCCAGCTAAGATTTTAATTCGACTACAGTTTTGTTTTCCAGGTAATCCAGTTTTAACTTTTCCCCCTTCTACATTTGACAACAGATCATTAAATTGACACCATCTAATAACATGTTGACACCAGCTAATTATTGACACCAGCTAATTACACATTGACACCAGCTAATTACACACTGACACCAGCTTAATACATTGAAACCAGCTAATTATACATTGACACCAGCTAATTACACATTGACACCAGCTTATTACACACTGACACCAGCTTTATACATTGACACCAGCTATTTACACATTGCCATGGAATAACTACACATTAGCACCAACTAACAAATTAACTTTTGGTAATGCAGTCTGTTCAAGTTCAGTGCTTTGTCACACAATACTCTTTCTATGACAATCAGGAATTAACCATGACACAACCATCTTGTTTCATCATTACTGTTTTTGTCATGTTCTATATATCTTACCATTCCATGAAATGAAATTCTCACAAAAGTTGTCTTGCTGACATACAGTATTAAGAAACTAGCTGAGAAAGGCAGAGATGCCAGCCATTTTCTCAAAAGTGTGCCATTTTTACTGTTCTTACTCCTAAATTTTGGGTTTTTTCTTTGAGAATTCATATTACTTATTTTGGCGTATTTTAATCCCTTGAACTTTTTTATCTCCATGCTCATGTGATTGTCACCCATTAGAGTGACAATTTGAATAAAATTTGTTTCAATTGTTTTCAAACGAATTACGATGTTTGATGAAGATATGCAGCGACAATAATCTATTCTATGTAGCGATGACAATTTAAAATAACTGGCGTTTTGTCCAACATGTTTACACAAATCAAAGGTGATATACTGAAAGCAAGTAATTGCGAGAACACAATATTCTGCGACAGCACAGCAGACAAACACACAAACGTAACGCGTGACATGTCATGTGGATCAAAGTGTGGTTTGCTTTCGCAAGAAAAAACGTAGGATACTAAGAATTAAGTCACAATATGAAAATGAAAAAGGACATTTAATTTTTAAGCTCGTATTTACTTACCAAGTAATAAATGTCCTCCAAACTCGTAAAATCAAAAGGAAAACCTTTGTAATGACAACAATTAACGCGTAAAGCCACGATCTGAAGGCGTCGTTCTCGGCCATGTTTTGGATGTGAACTGTCAAATCCCAAAAGTGATAAACTTACAATTTCTTGAGACTCAAAGTTTATATTGGGAAACCATACTGTTAGTTCACATCAAAGGACGAAAAACACGAGCAAACTAGCCTCTCACGTGATTTTACCATAACAAAGGTCAATCAAAGTTTCCTGGACTTTGTATTGTGTTCAAATGTGTGTGAACACAGCTACTTTAGCTGCAAAGTCTAAAAAGTATAATCCTTCAATAAAGTCGTTTCTCCGTATGCAAATACATGTTTCAAATCATTGGTGATTTTAGTTTATCACTTTCTCTCCGATGGAATGGCGTCGGACATTTCGTTATGTAGGGTTGCTTCAAATGTCACTCTGCCTTCAGAAGGGGGTAAAAAGTACATTTAGCGTGGAAAATTTTCTCATTTGCCACAACAATGTCTGCCCTTCATTTTGTGATTTTGTTAACTCTTTTATAATCCGTTTGATGGCACTCCAAGGTCATTTCGCAGCAATTTTTCGTAACATGAGACTGGGCGCAAAGTTTCACGGTACTTGGTGTCGTTTGACATTTAGTGACCTAATGCCGCTGGTTGTAAGCCTTGTAAGCTGTAAGAGGAAATGTAGTATTCTAAATAGCAATCCTTGAAGGTAATTTGAAATTCTTCATAATTTAGCATCAAGATTTATATACAAATTGTCACTGTGTGTTTATCTTTAAATTTTGTAACGTTTGTAAATTTATAGTATAAGAAAACAAATGCACAGCACAGTAGTATGAAAAGTGTTTCTCCCTCGTTATTATATATTTACCGTATATGTCATTTGTTCTTAGGTAGAACGTATAGATCATAAACAATTCAAAATTTAACCAGAGGCTAGTGAAACTGGGTAATATTGACAAGTACTGAAAAATGAGAGCGTGACACGGAGATCAAAACAACGATAGTTATCAAGATTTTATTAATATTTGAGTTTCTAATTTCATGATATCGAATACATAACTCTTTTTCCCAGAGTTTCAAAATAGGAAACTGTGTTTTTGTATTAACCTATTTGAAAATCTCACACCTTATCAAATTTGGCAAATAAATAGTGCCATCAATTTCAACAGAATTTCATTTACATTAAAGATAATTTTAAAATTCAACTTTCGAAGTTTCACGCACAAGATCCTCAAATGGCTTACAACAAAACATTACATGACAACTTCAGCATGGAGAAAACTGGTCTTTATGAAATGATAGTGGCCACAGAGCATCAAATTGCAGGTTTAACATGTTATTTTTATGCTTGTGCTTCTAATTTTGGCTTATAGGGTAAAAATGTAGATTTAAATCCAGCATATCATTTTCATATATTTCGAATCATGTTGGATCAAAAATGTTTTAAAACTGTTCTGTTGGAGATGGGTTAGAGGACGTATATCATGAAAGTTTATGGGCCATGTTCTTAGTTATTGATAAAAGCAGTTAAAACATTACTGTGACATTCCTCTGTGGCAGCACATTCATTACAGAACAATTGAGAAAGAGGAAGAAGTGAGACAGGAAACGCATTTGGAGCAAGTTTGCATAAATTATCACCCTCTCCAAATGGAGGTTGTTAAAAGACCACTTTTGTCCGTGCTGAAGTTATAATGGGTTTCATATTTTTAGACTGTGGAACCATTAACATAAATATTTCCACAACTGCATGTTATAATAATTGAAAAAATTCAAAGCCATTCTTATAAAAAAAACTGTAAAATCAATTCAAACTTGTGGGAAGTGAAAGGGTCTGTGGATTGGTGGATTCAGCCAACTGTTTGGTTCAGAGTAGAGATTTGAACAAAGACTTCAATAGATTTGCTATAGCTACTCTATGAGTAAAGAGACTTTTCTTGCAGGGTACGGGTTTGCTGACCCTGTAATTTACTATGGATTCAGATTTTGATAAAAATGAAGTCAAAGTGACACGTGGCAGATACAAGGCATGCTTAGGTGGATCTTAAGATACCTGGCATTGCAGATTGAAATTTGATGGATTCAGATTAGATACAAAAGAGCTATGGATCAGTGAATTTTTGAAAAACATTGCGGAATGACAGATTTCTTAACCCCCTTACATTTAATATGCAATTCATACATAAAACTTTTTTCATGTTTTTTGTTTCATATACATGTACATGTTAAAGTTAGTATTGCACTCCATCATCAAAAGCATAAGTCTTGTGTGTTTTCAGCTCTTTCAGTTTTATTTTTAAAACTGTAAAGGCACAAGGGTTTGCAATGATACACCTTTGGGCTATTTTTCTTGCAGTTTTGCAGAAAGTTTCATTTTATGCTGCGGTATTGCACTTTTACAACTCCGTGTCATGTGTATGTTTCCAAAGTTTGATAAATGTCAATGCAGTATTGTGCTTTTTCTATGTTTTTTGTGCAGTTTTGTGGTTTTTAAATCCCCCTTACACCCCCCTGTAAGCAGTGTATTAGTGATGCAGATATAAATTCATCATTACATTTTTTATTTTTAAAAAAGCCTTGTGATGGAAACCAGGAACTCAGGAGAAGATGAAAATGAATTCAAGCTAAACTGGAATTTAGATCCTCAAACAGAGTTGAGACTTGGAGGATTTGTTCCTGACACTCTTGGTTATGGATATGATACTGGTCAGATACAGAACTTGTCAAGTAATAAACAGTTCTACAGAAAAATACTTCCCTCACACCAAAAAGCTAAACTGCACACTAGATCTAAACTGTCGCCCAAAGGTCATCAGGATTATTTATCAGAGAGAAAATTGAGAGATGGAGCTAATTCCTCCAATATTGACATTGTAGTTGAGCTCATTAACAAAGGAGTAAATGTCTCAGTCCCAGATTCTAAAGGCAGAACAGCTTTGCATTTTGCTGCAACTCAGAATAATGAATTTATAATCAAAGTTTTGCTCGATCACGGAGCAGACCCAAATGCAAAGGACATTAACGGTAATACACCTCTCCACCTTGCTGCCTGCAGTAATCACATCAACATTGTTACTCAGTTGTTAAAAGGTGGCACTGATATGCAAGTAGTTGATCGATCAGGGAGGACTCCACTTGATGTCGCCATCTCACGGTTACGGGTCATGCAAGACAGGGAGAGACTGTTTAGTTACTCAAAATACAGATCTGAGGTTCTTCAAATTATTGACATGCTCAAAGTGTATTCATGCAAGGCTGGGTGGTACAAAGAGAAGGACGAGCTGGATCAGCTGTGCGACCAATTGGGTTCAGCAACAACCCTTGAACAGGTCAGAAAAGTTTTGAACGTTCTGTTTAAGTTTGGTCAATAAAACTGTATATTATTTGTTCACTGTATTGTCGTATTTAGCGCTCGATAAAACACACAAAACACTACAACTCAAAACGTGGCTGTCAACTCCAGCTGCCAGTTCTCACTGTTCTGTCCACGTGACCGCTGACCAATCACATGACATGTATAACTGTACTGTACAGTGAATTAGTTGTTTTGAAACATCCTTTCCCTAATTTTTCCTTTATATATTTGCATTAACCCTTTAAGCCCCAAACACGACAAATGACGTGTTGGTAAATTCTCCCAACTGAGCTCCACACTTTCTATATAAGCAGTTTGGGAGAATTTGGCTTTTCAACTTCCACAAATTATTCCACTTGATCAATTCCTTGCTTCTCATTACCAGTTGTATCATTTTGTTTGAGATATGTTAGGAGAAGTTAGATGTTGATAAATTGCCTGGGGCTGAAAGAGTTAACTGCTGACAATATTGCACTGTCTGGAGACAAAAGTGAGTTAGTCATCAAGAAAGTTCACTTGGGTGGGGAGGTTGGCCATAAGTCCATTTACTGTTGCAATATGTATGGCGGGTAAAGGAGCAGGGGAAGTGGACCCATGGTTAGGGGGTCGGGCCGCCGTCGGGGGGGGGGGGGGGGGGGGGGGGGGGGGGGGGGGGGGGGGGGGGG
>JAOCNB020021130.1:0-13730 GCA_026546465.2 Palythoa caribaeorum | reverse complement strand
GTGAAGTGTGCGGCTGTAACCAACTCAAGTTTGAGATGAATGAGAACTTTTTAAATAGAACTTTAAGCCATTATATTCATATTTGAATATTTGTAGCTTGTAAATAACTACGCAATTCAGTATTTTACTGCGATGTGCTTTAATAATAAACCAGTCAAACCAGTCATTTTCTATCGGGGAACTTGAAAGAACCCATGTGCACACAGTTACTGAAACGGGTGGGGTAGTGATTCCGGTACTGTGTTTATCTGTTTTACTGAGGGCATTTCTTTATGTTTCGGGTTTATGAGAGGCGCATGAAGCGGCCTATCTATCAACTACTGAACTCTGTATACATTTGTAAATCACTGAGTGAGAGAATCTCCCCATGGCTCACCGAGTTATAGAAGTATTAAGATATTAATTGCCTGTGCTCAATCTGGCCAAGTAGGTTTGGGCACGAGTGTAATAGCCAGTTCTGAAGTTGATTTGTGGACGGGCGGGCTGGCGGATTGGCGGGCTGGCGAGCGATGGATGTTTTGTGAACACGAAGTACAATGGTCAGCGGTAATAGTCCTAACTGAATTGTACGTATACTTTCCAACTCATGCTTTCCCTAAATTTGTTGCTTTTTTTCGACCAATACGAGGAAGGTTCAAACAATTTTACAATACCAAATGCTAATTTAATTGATGGTAGAAGTATTCATTGAGGTTATCAGTTATCGACTAGTCTAGAGGAAGACAATGTGCTATCTGTTGCGTGCAAACGCGTATCGAGTTTCGCAATAGGCAGCCCACACATTCGATCAGATAATCAAGTCTGCGATTTATATAACGTTGAATTAGTCGCCCATAGAAATAATATAAACAATCTGCCATTAGAGCTATATCACCCTGATTTGTAATAAAGAACAGGATTTGTAATATCAACCGGATTTGTAATAAAAATCAACCTGATATGTAATAACAACAGGATTTGTAATAAAAATCAACCTAATATGTAATAAAATAACTAACCGGATTTGATTTGTAACAAACTTTTAACCAGATTTGTAACAAACTTTTAACCAGATTTGTAATAACACACTTAACCGAATATGTAATAACCTATTAACGCCGGATGAGGAGTCACTTACTTCAATGTATGTTTCCATCAAAACACGAATGCCCTCACCTAAGGGAGCAGGGGGAGGTGAGTAAGGGGCTGAAATAAAATCCTCGGTAGTTTTCTGACTGCCCCGCTTTCAAAACTAAGTCTAAAATCAAAATGTGAGACTTTTGATATTTTTTTGGAGTTACTGAAAGAGATATATGATTTTTCTCAGACCTGAAATGGTTGTGTTGCAAACATGTCCATAATGGTAGAGTGTACAGTAAACAAATTTTTTTAGATTTTTCAACACCCCCCTCTGTTTATTAAGACCACCCTGCTTATAAGGTTTTCAAATATCTTCCAACTGCTCCCCTTCCGTTTATTGCGAACCCCCCTCCCCCTCAGTTTATATGGCACCAAAGAGGTAGGGGTTGTCTCAAACTCCATCTAAAATTAAAATTGTATGAAAAAGCATTGTTAATGTATTCAAAATATGTTATCATTTATTGTACGGACCTACTTTGTTTTTTATGAAACGGCTTTTTTGTTTGGCACCAAAAACAAGTAGCTCACACTCTTTGCTAGTACACCGATTCAGGAAAAAAACTGGAAGTTGCATGGGAGCAAGGCTTAGTGGCCCTGGCTGCGGGAAAGTCACGGGAAAGATGAGAAATATGGCGGAAGAAAACATAGAGGAAGCTTTCTTAACTCCTGAAGATATACCTGGAGCAACCGTTAAACACGAGGAAATTGGGAAACTAACTGTAAATCAGTTAAAGTTTTGCCTAAAATGTCGACGAATTAACCAAAGTCAAAACAAAAAGGCTCTATACGAAAGGTTATCGTCTTATTTAATTGTGCTCGATTTTACATAGTCGCATTTGTCTTTGTTATCTTCGTAACCCCAGTTCGGTTTCATAATTTCTTACAGGGTAAAAAATCTTAATTCCATGCCAGAAATTAGGCAAAAAGTTTACGATCCAGACAAGGACAAATCATATACGAAGGCCAAAGCTGCTAAATGCACAAAAAATGCAGGAAACAGTGGATCTATTGACGCAGATCTTTCTTCTAGTTTTAAAAATTTTCCTACTGATGACTCTGCCTTTAAGGAGGATTTTTCGGTCCTTCCAGTGTTTGTACCAACCGATACTCTGGATCATTTGAAAGAGTGTGGCAAAGCAACAAAGAAATCAACACCCGGTGAGGCAGTTGCTGAGATGTCGAGCACGAAAGGGTTAAGATTATTGCCATTCGTACACGATCTGCAAGTTTCCAAACAAGTTGACAACAATGTTATTTACGTACGAGCTCTGTGCTGGGCATCTTATAAAAAAAGTGTAAAATATAAAGTACGAATTATAGTTAACCCGAATGGAAAGCCAAAAATTGTAGCAGCCCAGTGCGATTCAAAATGTCCGGCTGGGAAAAGTGGCTGTTGTTGCCATGTTATGGCAATAATATGGAAGTTAGACGAAATGTCAAGAAACAAGTTGCTAACAAATCAGTGTAAAGATGATCGTCCATGTACTTCAAAGCCAAGAAAATGGGGCATTCCTGGGAAACGAACCGTGATACACGAGCCTATAATGGCATCACATTTTTTTAAGCCACGACATCAAACTGACTTACCTGGTCGAAAGAGAAGGGGAGTGTCGTCGACTTTTTATGACCCACGTCCAGTTAAGAGCAGAAGGCTTGACCCTGAAGCAGTTGAAAATTTTAGAGATGCTATTTTCGAAGCAAATCCGTCCGTTCCTTTTGGGAAAATGACTCCGAATTCTTCTGATATTGTTCTTATTGATTCTTTGGTTGGTAAGGTTGCCAGAGGATCTGTCCTTCATTTGCAACTCAAGGATTTTTGCACACTTAATGCTACTCCCATATTAAGTAACTTTAGCACATCCAGTCCCACAGCTGCCACAAGTGACAGAATATCGTGTCCCCAACCACTGCCAGTAATTACAAATCACAACATACCTAGTTCTGATTCAGCAACCGATATCAGTGTGAATGTGGGTGTGAATGAAGCTAGTTCAGCTCTGTTAATTAACCAACCATCGAGCTTAGATGAAATAAGAGAAAGGTGCCGTGAAATTAAACGCAATCTTTTCTTAAACGACGATGACATATTCAAAGTTGAAAGAGAAACTAGAGGTCAGTCAACCAATGAAAAATGGTTTGATCACCGATTTGGAAGAATAACTGCATCTAAATGTCACAGAGTAGCTTGTCCACATAAAGTAGGCACATCTCCTTCAAAAATTATAAAGGAGGTTTTAAATTACAATAAGCAAGTTCAAACAAAAGCCATGAGAGAGGGAATTGATAATGAAGAATTAATAATTACTCAATATAAAAACAAAATGCACAAAGAAGGTCATGCAGGCCTTGAGGTAAATTCTTGTGGATTTTTTGTATCAAAGACTCATGGATTTTTGGGAGCTTCACCAGATGGCCTTGTCACTGACCCAGGCAGCGAGAATCCTTCAGGACTAGTAGAGGCTAAGAACATACAACTCAATGAAAATGAGAGTCTCATGACTGCTTTAATACGAAAGGGAATATGTACAAAAGATGGAAACATAAAGAAGAGTCATCAGTACTACTATCAAATTCAGCAACAAGAATTTGTTGTAAACAGACAATGGTGTGATTTTGTTGTAAGGGGTAGCAGTGAAGAAATGTACTGCACACGAGTGCCATTTGATCCACCATGGTGGCATGAGAAGTTGATTCACCTTGAAAAATTTTATGACAGATACATTTTGACAGAATTAGCCTATCCAAGATTAAAATATGGTCTAAAAAGATGTGACTTCAATTTTCAAGTCGAGTTAACAGAAGGCAGAAACAAAATTGACACATTTTAAAAGGTTATCAAACTTGAGCAATCTAAAAGTTTGGTTAAGACGAATAATGACCAATGAATCATAGTGAATAAATTTAGTTTTTAAACTTTTAACAAACAAAGGCAATGAATTCATACTGGCATGAATGTAAGGAATGCAAGATAATTGTGAGACATTTTTAAAACAATTTTTTGAATTTCCTGTAATGATCATAGCTTCAGGTTCTTTTCACTAGTATGATATCCTGGGGTGGATCTAGTCTTTGAGCTAAGGAAGTGGGAAAGGAGGGGGTGTGGGGGGGGGGGTGGTGGTTTTGTTTTGCTTGCCCTGTCAGCTTATCTTCCTTCTGTGATTTCTTCTTTTTTCCCAAAATAAGGGGGGTCCCAGGGCCCCTCTCCTAGATCTGCCACTGATATTGATCATTGGGAGAAATAAATGTTGCTTATATTAATATGCTATAAATTTGTTAAAACATGATTTGGTAACCAGGTAATACAATAGCTTTTTTGTACATTTCAGTTGAGTAAAAGGCTTTCCAAACTAAAATAAGTTAGTCCAATTAGTAAAAATAAACATTAAATTAAGTAATATCTGTCAAATTCTATCAAAATTCAGCAAGATTAAACAATTACACTACACACCATTCATTTATCTGACAAAAATAGCAACTTTATTTCACTTGGTCATATTTTGGCACCATCATGTAAAATCATTTCAACTTTGTTTAAAATAGCTCAGCGAAATATTGTTCAAGGCTGTTTTTAGTCCTTTTTCAAATCCAAAACAGTTGAATTGCTGCTGATCATACTTTTGTGGGTTGAAATTAAACAAAACTGTGCTGAATTTGTATTTTTGACAGTCAGATCTACTGTTTAACGCTGAACACAAAATAATTGACCAATATTGCACTACATTATACTGATGAACAAAATAAAAAATTCAGCATTGCTGAATTTCCAGTGTCAAAAACTATCAAATACTGTTGAATAAAATAGAAAAACTCAGTTTTGCTAAATCTTTTGAGGTGAAAATATTACCCAAATACTGCTGAATAAAACAGAAAAACTCAGTATTGCTGAATTTTTTGAGGTGAAAATATTACCCAAATACAGCTGAATAAAACAGGAAAACTTAGTATTGCTGAATCTTTTGAGGTGAAAATATTACCCAAATACTGCTGAATAAAACAGAGAAATTCAGCATAGCTGAATTTTGTTTTGAGTTTTTTCAGCAGATTTTGATGTTGCTTTTGCTTTTGGAATTTTAGCAATTCTGAAATTTGCTCTTAGTTTTTCTGCTGCAACCTTCTTCTCCTCAGCTGAATTTTAAAAAAAATAGTAAGAAAGAAAAATTTAAGCAGTAATTAAATGGTTTTACCAGTGGATGCAAAATGTCAGTAAAAAGTAGCAGTATTTTAAAGTTGGATTTTGCTTTAAAGCAAAATATTTTTTTCCAGCTGAATTCCTTCAAATATAAAAACTGACTAGAAAAAAACTGATTTTAGTTTGGAAAGTCTTGTAACCAATCACTGACAGCCTAATCTAGCAACTGAGAGCAGGTTTCTGCCAGTTTGTCAACAAACAGCAAACTGTCCAAACTTGATTAACCACACCAGCCATGCTAAGAGACTTGGTCAAATATATGCCATCCTTTGACTCTATTAATGGCACGTTCAACATGTATACGTAGGTTTGCTATCCTCATAGTTTCAAAGCATTTATCTTTAGAGAACTGGTCTTCAACTGATTGCCTCTTAGGGGGATGAACAACTGTGCTTGTTTTATAGCAAGCATGTCCTGTATATCAAATCCACGATCAGCCATAAGGTTATTGTGGTCCAGCAAGTCTAAAAAATGACTTTTCTCAACAGCTATCTATCTGAGATGCTGCCCCCATAGAGACCACTAACAAATGTCTACCACACATTTGGCGATATTCCAATTAGGCCTTTGAAAGTGTTGTGTGACAATTCACTTTGCTTTTGAAGGTCCTGAGGTTTTTTCAAACCTTCCTTCGAAGACCTTGGGAAGGTGTTGCTTTATAATATCTCTTTAGAGGGCCAAATTGGTAAACTGCCAAGGATTACAAACAAGTATTTACTCCATGTATTTACAATATCAGATACTGTGGACATAGAAATATTAAACCTGAATGCTAAGTCACGTTCAAAAAGGCCCAACTTAACTCGAGTTAGGAAGAGTCAAAATTCATCTATAGGCTGCAGAGTACGTTGGGCACCAACTCCTTCACCCGGGAATTTCTTCCCAGTTGCCCTGAAACATGGAAATGGAACATTTGAAACCGAGCCATTCCTTGTACTGCTATAATAAGTCAAGTTCCCTGCAGTGGGTTAAATGTTCTACCAAAATGCCACAAGTGTCTTTAAGTCCGGGAACCCAGTGTAGAAATTTATATCTTCAGGGCTACTACTAAACCTTTCAAGCCCAAACCTAAAAATATGTTCTTTCTCCTTTGCCTGAGAAAGTTCATGCATCTTTCAAATGCTCAACGTCAGTTTTCAAGTTTTCCGCAAATTCTCCAAGGGTTGGAGGACCAAAGAACTTCACTTTCTTGCAATCTAGAAGCGACTCCTTCAAAAGCGTCGGCGAATGGGATTTGAGAATTTGTATTTAATTAATCTTTTAGAATTAGTTTTCCACCGAATGTTTTGCTTCCTCTGTCTGAGCACGAGAAATATTTTCAGTCTGTTTTTTTAAACGTTCTTCTCCCAGGCTTACTTTTGCTGGTGCCCACTCAAATATAGAGGGAACTGAACATTTTTTAAGATCCCTTCTTTGGCCTGTAAGACCAACTTTAAAGTCCGTGGGACGGAAATACTCTGAGCAACAAAATTTGTGATCAACATTCTTGAAATAAACGTCTCCTCTTCGCGTGGGAAGTTCCCACTCTTTTCTAGTTTTCATGTCTTTCGGAAAGGCATGAAAAGATAAATCCGGCCGGTTATCACTCCGATTGTTGGATTTTGCCGCAGCACAGCATTTATGTCCGTATTTCTTCCTCTTCTTTTCCACATCTTCTAAAGATACTGACGCCATGTTGTTTTTGAGGGCCACCAAGCCTCGCTTCCGTGCAACTTCTTTCCTGAATCGATGTATTGAAACTAGTTTTTGATAGTAATAAGCTGGAGAGTAATGTTTGAATTTAGGAGCTGTACCTGGACATGCAAAATGGGAGCCATAGTTGGAAATGTAGAATAGGAGCTATAGCTTAACATGTAGAATGGTATATGCCATGTTTTTTTGCCAATTTCGAGAAATAGTTCTATACAGTCAATCATAAGTTCACTAAGAGGGCACTTAAACGATTAATTTTTTTTCAAGCAGCTGAAAAAAAACTTTTATCAGTTTTATATAGATATAATAAACGGCCAAAAATAAAATACTCGGATATTAACAACCAATAAGAAGGTGGAATTAGGTGCAATTTATATCACATAAACAAATTCTTCTTCTTACTGATATTTTTATTATCATAATTATTTACAGTTTGACATAGTAAAAATTTGTGGTTTGTCTTGATAAATCAGAATGATGAAGCAGTGGCTCAAACGAAGAAAACGTGGAGTGAAGAAGGGAGAGCGAAAACCCAGATGGGAAGAAGATTATGAACTTGTGGACAATGAAGGACTCTTTGGAGAGTATTTGGAGATGAGTGAGTACTCTGTTTACACTAAGGTGCATCGCAGTTACATTTTACTTTTATAGTTACTGAATATTGCATTTTCTTTAGTCATACAGTTTGGGTTCATCACCATCTTTGTGGCGGCCTTTCCACTCGCTCCATTCTTTGCCTTGGCCAACAACGTCTTTGAGATTCGCATCGACTCAGACAAATTCATTGGTGAAGTCCGCCGTCCAATTGCTGACAGAGCGCAAGATATTGGCATTTGGTTTAACATTTTGGATTCTGTAGCCAAGATTGCCGTAATAAGTAACGTAAGTTGATTTGTTAATGTGCTACCAGCATCAAAATTTCGGATCCCGTTTTTTACAGAAAAGTATACTTTACCTTGAAGAAGGACTATAGTCCGAAACGTTGTTTTATTTTTGTCTCTACGAGGTGTTTAACTGTTTCTTTTGAAATATCGACGATGCCATCGCCATTTTAGCTTTATCTATTAGATTTTTGTCTAATTGCTAAATTAGATTAAATTCTAGAATAAATCAAGTTAAATGTCTAAACAAACATGCATTACACCGTGTCTCTTTATACACGACATGGCCATTTTATTTCCTAGGCCTTCCTAATTGCGTTCACGTCATCATTTCTACCCAAACTCCTGTACCGTTTCTGGATTTCCCCTGACCAGTCACTCAATGGCTACACTAACTATTCACTAGCCTGGGCTCCTCCGAACACTACTAGTCAGCCATGCAGGTACGTACATGGGGGAGGGAGGGAGACAGTTTTTCTGTTTCATATTATGAAATAGACCAGTTTCAAATTCTAAGTTACCGCTGACGTCCTATGACAACGGATTCGTTTGTACAGCCTTAGCCTCAACATGAAGTTAAATAATCCTAAATGCCAATGTAGTTTTACACTATTTACAACTGTGTTTATTGTTGGAGGTGTGACCTCTCGCTCTCTCTCACTAGTTTTTTTAAAAACGAGGCCAAGGCTTTACAAATTGAATCTGTTGTCGTTGTAGTCAATGGCCACTGAGAATTCGAAACTGGTTTATTACGAGACACAACAGGCCAGTTCCGAATTACGCTCCACTGCTCACAAACTAAACCTTCAAGTCGAGGCTAGGTGCTCAATTTTCGTACATTTGCTGTATTTTTCTGCACTTGCCCTCGATTTGATGTTTTTGTTGGTCGGCAGTGGAGCGTAATTCGGAAATGGCCTAGTAGCCAATGGTACTTTTAGTTGCTAAATAAAAGTCCCCGCCGCGTGTTAAAATTTCAATATTTTTCTGACCGCTCCCCGGATTTTATTAGGAACCCCGGCCCATTTATCAAATTTTCGGATATCCTAATCTCAAATTTTCAGTTTGTACTACTCTTTTATAAAATTAATGTAGGAGATGTTTTTTGGAGTTAATACTTAAAGAGATATACGACATTTCTCAGACTTGAAATAGTTGTGTTGTAATCATGTCTATAACAGTGCAGTGTATAGTGAACAATTCTGTATAGATTTTCCAATCATCCCATTTAGTAAAGCTTTCCCCCGCTTAATAAGTTTCCGAAACTTTTCCGGCGCCTCCCCCTGCCGCGTTAATTTGGCACCTAAGAGTAGCTAATTTAATAATTCTACCTGGCTGCATGTCTTTTCCGGTCAGTAAATGTGTAACCATTTTAATTCATTTAATATAGAAATGATTGTGGATTGTCCTCGCTTTGCCTTCTAGACCAGTAATTTTAAATTTACTCATGTTGCTAAATGTGTAAGCGAAATATGGTGGTTGGACTATGGTGGAGAAATTCGGCCTTTAAACTACCTCCTTTTAAATTAGAACATTGTCACAACAATGGAGCAAGGTTCTATATGATTGTTTGTTTCAGATATCAGGAGTGGAGAGACCCTGACGGGCAGTTCAGTGTCTTCTACTGGCATCTGTTATCAATAAGACTTGGATTTGTTATACTCTTTGAGGTAAGAAAACGTTACACTTGGGGTAAACTGTTACACACGGTGTCCCAGCCGATTTGAACCAAGCAGGTTTGGGGCTTGGACCAAATCCACTGGCGGACTTTTTGTCCAGCAGCAAATTTATCCCCTCTTTTACTGACGGAAATGTAATATTGGGAAAGAATTCGAAGCGTAAATTGCTTCCTAATATAGAAACGTTATTCATTTAGGAAAAGATTGCTCGTTTTAAGCTAATCAATGCAAAGTTATGTTGAATTTTTGTTTAGAAAAAAGGGTTGTCTTTGTATATGCTGGAAGTACTAACCTTGCTTTCCACGTGTCCAGGCATAAAAAGATCCATTATAATAGGAAATAAAGTCCTTTATTGGTGAAAGGATTTTTCAATGCCTTAAAGGCAATAGTTTTACAAAAGGAAGTTAATTTAGCTTCTTGTGCTTGCAAGCTTGCCACAAAAATGCAGTTTCTTCTAGAGTTACACTACCTCAGTTACTGGTTGTTTTTTAACACTTCACCACAAGCGTGAAATCACGGGGACGTTTGCCCTTGAAGCTGTTATGCGTAGACATAAATTGTTTTGTAAAAGGTAGAACTTGAACGCAAAGCAACGAGCAACTACTGTACTTGTTTATTAGTTTAAAAAAGCATTTCAAACACCGCTGCTGTTATTATTTTCGATATTTGCCATGTTTGTTAAAGCGTGCATGCCACAATTTTTTTGATAAATTCATTTGGGTGGATGTTGAAAAGTAGGATTACATCGAAGAGTTATTGAATGAAAATTGTCTTTTTACACAATCCGAGATCGATGAAAAAGAAATACCAATTTAAAAATGAAAAAAAAACCCCTTAAATATAAAAACTTATTATAACCGTTCAAATGAACGCTAAAATTCACTTTAAAACTGCTTGGTTTAAAATTTACTTCGTGATATCAAAAGTTTTGATTTCAGCATCGCTTGTTTTATCGTGTTCCAAGAATATTTGATTAGTACTTTTAGAACTTTGATCGTTTGACGCTTCTGGTTTACAATGTTTTTCTCCAGTCTGAAATATCAACTCTTTTGTTGTCTTTGTGTTGTTTATGAATATATCTGACGTAACTTGGCCACACAATCTTTGGGACAGTTTTGAAGTTAAATCATTGCGTGTTTTGAATGAAGAAAAAGAGGTTTTAAGAAGTTTCCTGGACCAATAAACTTTAAAACCCTTTTCCTAGTGATTTAAATGAAAAAGAAGTCAGGAAAAATTCTGTATAATAACAACAGCATCTTATGACGTGAAGAAACAACATGCGGGTGGATGATGAGGTGCGTGATTATATCGAGGAGATATTAAACAAAAACTTCTTGCCAAACCCGTGATCCGTGAAGGAACAGTAGCAAAAACTCTAGAAGGACAGTTATTCCACATGAAGTTAGCAGACACTTTCCAGGTTACAGGTACAACAAAAACGAGATTACGCAAACTGGTTTATGAACCACGCTGTAATACACCAGTGTGTGTTTATTGCCAAACCCGAGATCCGTGACCGAACAGTAGCAAGAACTCTACAAGGAGAGTTACTCCGCATGAAGTTAGCAGACACTTTCCAGGTTCCAGGTACAACAAAAACGAGATTACGCAAACTGGTTTATGAATCACGCCGTATTACACCGCTGTGTTTATTGACGAATTGGCTACAACATTTGGACAGCTCGCGGGCATGGGAGGGCGAGATATGGCATACTGCTAGTTGTGTGGACAGAGAGGGTGCGACGTGACGGTTGGGGTGGCGGTATCACCTATCGTCGGCTTGGTTTTCTACTCAGAACCTGTCGCAGGTAGAAATGCTGCGCGCTTCAGCAATTTATTAAACCAACCCAGACTTAACCTTGACACCCAGACGAAACGAACAATAACCCGCAAAATACAAGCGTAAATAGCAAGCTCAAGAACAGCCCCTTCATGACACTGTGGAGCAAGTTATTAGAGCACCAACATATCCAGCCCTGAAGTCCGAGCTTGAATGAACAATACGAGGCTAGAGATCGGGGTCTCCATCTAGAAGAGTATCAAACAGCTGATGGCACTTCAACGCTGTATTAAAACCATCATGGTGGCTAAAAATGTGCAGTGATACCATTTGATGCTACTCTACTTGCCTATCTATCTTGATGTTGTTTGGTTGAATCTATGATAAATGGATTTTGTTTAATAAAAAATACATTTTTCTGAGCCGTTGCACTCATGATTGCATCGACCGCCGTAATAACAGTCTATTCAATTAATATTAAAAATAATGAAATTATTCACCCAGTTTAAAGTTAGTATTCTTGTTTGAATGTCCAAATGTGCAGATAATGCCCCTAAAAATTATTTTAATTCATTTAATAATGGACTTTTTGCAAAATTCGTTAATCAATATGCGTTGAGCCCAACTGAATATATTTTCGCTTTGTTGACTAACGTTTGACACAAATGAATGCGTGGTTTTTTCACTGAACTGCGAAAGGAATGATTTAGCAAAGGAACCCTAAATTTTCTGTTTTTAAACATAACATACGTGAAATAGTTATTAGTTATCTCAGCGTGGATTTTTAAAAAATACAGTTTAAAAATATACAGAAAGTTCGCAATCTAGAAATCTAATCATTTTACATTGTATTTTTGCATTGTAACAATTCTTTTGAGGTTGACAATATATTGGGTTGTTTCGATTCACTAAACTTTTCTCATTTATCTCATAGCATTTTGTGTTCTTCGTTGCACGGCTGATTGACCTGGTGGTACCAGACATTCCAGAATCTCTGGACATCACCATCAAGAGGGAAGCCTACTTGGCTAAACAGGCTCTCGCTGAGCATCAGAGTTTGATGGGAGAGAACGAAGAAAGTGGAGATGACGTATCTTAGACAGCTGTAACTAAAGAACTGAAACTGAACGGAATGTTCAGCTCAGTGCATATTTCATCCTAAAGTGTATAAAACAATAGCTTAAATGAACTTTCGTTTTTTGTATCATGCAGCATCATTTATTTAAAAAACTACTTTGAGCTGGATCATCTAAAAATAATAAACTAACAAGGTCTTCGAACATCATCTTTCACTGCCGGACAAGCAGTCTCACTTTTAAAATATCCCTTCGAAAGTTGCTGTTTTGGTCAAAACCAAAGAGAACTGGATCCACTGTGTAGATTTAGAACACAGGAGAATCAACCTAGAGCCAAACCAGTGTTAAGAAATAATTCCGGAAATGTTGTGTTAAAAGCCAAAAAAAAACACCACCACAAACGGTAAAGTCACAGTTTGTTCCCAAAGTGAATTGAATGAGCAGACAGGTGTATTAAAATAGTACAGCGGAATCCCGCCAATACGATCACCAACGGGACGAAATAATTTGATCCTATTTATATTTAAGTGTATATTTGGGCATTCAAAAGTAGAGATTTCGGGCCATTTTCAACCCTTGGCCGCGCTTGTGGAGGCTGGGTATAGCTGGGTACTACACTGAAGGCCTATGACGTCAAATAAGTGATTCAACCCCAGCAAACAGTGAATGTTAAACATGCATGGTGCTGCTGTGGTTTTTTGTAGCAATTTTGAGCAAAATAGAACTTATCACAGAAAGCTTCGCTTGACAAGCAGACAGGAACGCACTTATATGACGTCATCAATCATTGTAAGACCAGGCCACCCAAAACTCGGTCGGCACACAAGGTCGCATTTTCACACTCCATAAATTAAAGAGGAGAATTCTAAATGACTTCATTTTTCAAAATTCAAATTAGAAATACAAATATAATCTCAGTACAATAAAAGCCTTTTTGAGATACACTTTAACGGGGTAGTCGTATTAACGTGCTAGGGTTATATTTCATGACTGGAATATGTTGTTTTAATTTCTTCTCTATCACTCTTCAAAACACTTACAGTTTGGGTTAAACATGTAACAGACACGTTCATAGTTTCTTGACGGTTATTTTACAAGACGAGTTTATCTGGACTTGAAAGGTCGTATTAATGAGGTTCAAAACAAAGAAATATACGGTCTGGGACTCAAAAAATTGGTCGTTGGTCCTCTTAACGAGGTTCAAAACAACAACAACAACAAATTTTTTATTTCCCACTTTTTTTTGATTACAGAAAATTTAATACAGATCATATAAAAAGACATTGAGGGTTTTAGCACCCTGAAATAACTAAGAAG
>JAOCNB020020939.1:0-13731 GCA_026546465.2 Palythoa caribaeorum | reverse complement strand
GGTTAAAAGGTGTGTTTGCATTAGCCTGTGCAAGTCATGGTTTTGACGTCACAAAACTTTTCAAACTAACCAGCACCTCTCTACTGTTTTTAATGTCCATCCACCGAATGGCTAGAGTAATAGTTCAGAGTTCCTACAAGAGAGTAACACCTAGCTTGGACACCGGACCAGTGTGAGATAAAAGCTAAATCCATTAATGTGCCTAATCGGCCCATTGGAGCCGGTGCTTATCTCCGGTTTCTGTAGTGTTAAGCACATGAGAGTCATTGACTTCCCCTGGATGGGACAAAAATTCATCACAGGTTAGCCCCCAGCAGAAGCTGGTACTCATTTTACTGACCTCGGTCTCGTATTTGTACTATCTACTCTCGATTTCTCCCAAACGCACCTCGGTTTGCATTAGCCTGTGCAAACACGGTGGTAGCTGTGTTTCACTTTTTAAATGACCACTTCGAAGACGTAAAACGTGTTGACAAGCGACCACATGGTGTGATCGATTAGGTACGAAAGCGAACCTGACATTTTTTTTGAAAAAATGATTTGGAAACATAACAGAAAGTATAAAATGCAAGTCAGAATTTTGATCAACGATCAACGGCAGTTTCATTTGGTATGCCTTAAAAACTGATGAAGAATGAAAGTTTCCATGTGGTTTTAGTCCATGTAGACATGCTATCAATTTCCATTAGCCTTAGAAGGTCGATTTGGTACCGCCTTTTGTCAATTGAACGTTAAGGGTTCACCCCCTCTCCCTTGAATGTCGACTACAGTTTGTGAATTTCATAACTCGCCTATTATGGGGCGTCAGTTAATGTAGCCACACACAGGAACACGAATCCAATGGCTCTTCAGTAAACAGCTAAAACTTGCAAAAAACTAGCAGAACTAAACAAATGCAAACAAGATGGCGGAACTCAACACGGAGAGTCCTGGGACTAGTCAGTACGCTCACAGGGAGAACCGCTGAATAACTGTAGCGAAGGTCACTGGCGGGGTGACAGGCTCGAAACATTTTTGTACCAAATATGAATACCAAAGAAAAGTATTGAACAAAACAATCAAGATCTTTTAAACTTTTATGAATTTCGCTGGTCTCAAACATGTTGATGGAAGTTTTGGCTGAATAAAATACCTGGTTTAATATTTAGAAACAAGTTCTGTCACACCTGTTATATTATAAGCTACAGTTTATCCAACTGACATACCTCAAACACTACGACATTTCATAGAGCTGACTCCTCAGCCTAAAACGAACTTGAGGGTATATTTAAAGTTACGTTTTTATCTAAAAGGCATACTAAAACAGTCAATCAAGACCTGAATTCATCAGATGTTTTCCTTAACGTCCACACCGGCCACAATCTGGTTCCCCTTCCCCCTTTCAACGTCCACACCGACCACCATCTGGATCCCCTTCCCCCTTTCAACGTCCACACCGACCACCATCTGGACCCCCTTCTCCCTTTCAACGTCCAGTGGACGTTTAGTAGTACAAAATCGATGTTAGGACGGCCCCTTAGACACACCACCTACATGTTGGTCAATTTGCATTACAGATGATTCGACAAGGTTTGCTCCAGTTCTGGTGATTTTGGACTTGAAACTTCCTTCTTTTCCGCCAAAGTTGACTTAGTTTTCCGTCCTCCCGAGGTTGGTAAAATGAGTACCAGCTTCTGCTGGGGGCTAACCTGCGATGGATTAGTGTCCCGTCCAGGGGGAGTCAATGGCTCTCATCCGCTTAACACTACACAAACCAGAGATAAGCATCAGCTTCAATGGGCCACTTAGGCTGCTTAGATTTCTCTCACTGATATTCATATACTCCAATGAAAATTAGACAACGAAGATGACAATGACTAAAAAGTTATGGTGCAATTCTCATCGTAAAATGACTGATATCAATTAAATATTAAACATCTGAAGCCACAGAATGGCATTGGTGTCACATCTGTAGAGTGATACAAGTTGAAGGATCATACTTAGAATTAGTCCGCAAATAAACTCTTGATGCAGATTCCAATCTAGTAATTTCAATGACACCAGCCACAGCAAAACATGATCACCAAAAAGGGAAAAGGTAAGGATTTTTAGGAAAAACTCAAAAAGCTGCCATAAAAGTATATTTTTAGAGCACGCGAAAAAATGGGGATTTTTAAGAATTTTAGGGCCACCAGAATGTCTGCTGGGTTCGAACAAATATTACAAAGCAAAATTCCATACATTTCCCAGACCTTAACCCCAATTTTCTAGACTCAAAATAGACACAGATGGTAGTGTATGGTATAAATGGACAAGTTCATATACTATAAATGGACAAGTCCATGGTATTCCATACATTTAATTGTGTTGATTATAAAATTAATGGCCTTTATTCACGAATAAAGGGTGACTAACCTATGTGTTGATTAGTCCTGGTTTCATTGGCTGATTGTTCACTTTCTCTCGATGATCTACCCTGACCAAAACTTTTAATTGATTCTTTTGCCTCCTTTAGGCTGGAGCGCATAAATCCTTTGAACCTACCCTTGGAGCTGTCATCTTGCGCTGTAGAGTACAACGGTGGCTGAGCCTGCCTTTGGTCAAGATTACCCTCAGAAACAGTCCTTTCAATAACTGGAACGGTAGCTAAGCTATATGCACTGCAGTCAGAAGCTTGTCTTCTCAAACCCTTTTTTGTTTTGTCCACAGAAGCATACAAATCGTCAAGTGATGAGACCGCAGGACGTGATGGTGGATAAGCATCTTCCGGAGAACTATCTGGTCGTTTAGGTAGAGGTGGTTTGGCCTGTGTAGTGCTTTGGTGTTCAGCTTGAAAGTTACCTACCACTCCATTGCTTCCAATTTGCAATGGAGCTCTTGGTTTGACTTTTGGTTTTGCAGTTGCCTTTGAGAGAGACCTGGGTGCAGCAACCGGAGGAAACTCTGAGGTTGGGCTCTCTTTTAATGTACTGCTTCTTGGCAATGTCGCAGGTTGATCTTGATTGGTAGATGGAGTTACTAAGCAGTATGACCCAATTGGTGTCTCAAGTTTTGTACCACTTTTTCTCCCAGCCGTAGTAATAGCTGTGGTTGATGCTGTAGGATTGTCTAATTTACAGAGTCCATTAGACACGGATGTGTCACTGATTCGTGAATTGGAACTGGCTTTCTGTTGTACTGGAGGAGCTTGGTGAGTTTCCTTATGTGCGATTTGGTAAGCATTATTCAATTCCTTTTTTGTATCAAATCCGGTTTCTGCAGGTACTGCATAGAGTCCGGATGACATCAGAGATGATGACGAACTAGGCGAGTCACTTTTTGCAGCTGCTTCTGCCTTTGAAGTCACTAAAATGAAAAAAAAAACAATCAAATTACAGAATTTCTTGCATTTCTAGACTGTAAACTGAGAATAGGGAGAACGACAGAACGTAGGAAAAATACAGTTTTGGAAATCTTACACGGTTCGTATAATTTTAGTCAAAGGAAATTTTAGGCCTTTTCCAGGATTTTCAAGGACCAAATTAACAAAACTCAAGGACCTTCATAACTAAAAAAAATGTTACATCAAATAAAACAAATACGCTGTCATTTCCTGCAATGTTATTTCCATTGTAAGAGGTGATGCAACAGATTTTTTGCAATGTTTTCACATGAATTCGTGCTTGGATTTGTGGCCCCACTTTGAAAACCTGAGAAATACTAAGAGTTAGTATTTTATTTTGAGAAAACTTCCGAAGAGATAGCTAATTTCCAGGATTTTCCAGGACTGATATCAATTTTCCAGGTTTTCCAGGCCTGGATTTTGAATTCTTGTTTTTCCACGACTTTCCAGCTTAAATTTTCAAGGACCAGTAAGAATCCTAAATCTTACAGCAAACAGGAAATATTAAACAATTATTGGACGAGTTTAAGCAACAGATCAACAAATAACGATATTTTGCGATTCCAAGTCCAATAATTGTTTTATCATTCGATCACTAAATTCGTTTATCTTATTATTTTGTTGAAATCAGCAAGCTGTAAATACACTTTGCCTCATAATCACAGTCGGTTTTCTTCAGTTAACAATGAGAAAATTTGTTCTATGTCGAAAGATCGCATGAGCAGAGTCAAATTTGCAGCCAAATGGTTATTCGCATAAGCAGTGTCATATTTGTAGTCGGTTATTTCTAGGTCACGTGCTAAACCCTGGACCAATGAGAAAGAAGTAAAAATCTCATGAAATGATAGTAACGATTACTTAAAAGATTACAGTTTGCTAGGCAGACTCTAGTTATTGAGGCTGCAGGTAACCATTAGTATGCACCTGTAGAAATTGTGATTTCAATCGTCTTAGCCACATTCCTCAACCCTTTCAGCCCCAAAAACAACAAATGATGTGTTGGCGAATTCTCCCAACTAAGCTCCATACCTGTTATATAAGCAGTTTGGGATAACTTGGCTTTTCAACTTTTACAACTTATTCCACTTGATCAACTCCTTACTTCTCATTACCACTCATATTATTTTGTTTGTGTTACATAAGGAGAAGTTAGATTTTGATAAATTGCCTGGGGCGTTACTCTTATATCGTAGCTCACATTGAGCATCATACCTTAGGCCTTGTCCACATCAATGCAATTTCAAAAGCCTCTGTTATCATTTTATCGGAAACATTTAAATAGGATTGCGACCACACTTTCCCTGTTAAGCATTTTTGACCGTCCACACTAAACCACAAAAACCGATAACAAACATCCGTTTTTGTCACCAGGCATTGCTTGAGTGTATTTTGATTGCGAGGTTTTTCTGCCCAAATTTTAGGTCGTTTTTCGGATTTTATGCTGTTTCGACTGGGCTTAAGTCATTTCACCAAGATTTTAGGTCGTTTCGCTCGGTAATTTTGCTCGCATTTTTGGTCGTTTCAATCATTCTTCAGTAATTTTGCCGCATTTTAGGTTATTTCGCTTGGTGTTTATACTGACAAGAATTAAGGGTTCTGGCGTGTTAAAAACAAATTAACTACAGATTGATCTGGAAATGTTTGCAAGCGAAACAATGATATAATACTCATATGAACAAATTCAACGCAAAAATAGACTAAAGTAGAAAAGCTACCTTAGCAAGATGTGTTCATCAATTTAACTATGACATTTCAATGACTTCACAGCTGAATTAAAATTCAATTTAAGTTTTAAGTTTACAGTTTCCTGACTTTGTCAATACTCCACATTTAAAATTGGAGTTTTTAAAAATACAATAATAATGATTCTCCAAAGTTTACATTTGATTTTTGCACTTGAAACAAACACCGGTAGTAATGACATAAGACCGAGCAAATAGGTGCCTTACTTGGCAGAATGACTTCAAGATAAAGTGATTTCCACCTGTAATGACTTCGGAGTGAATCGACTTCCAAGTGAAACAGGTTTTGGTCAAAAGGACTTTAAGGCGAAATGGCGGTAGTCCCCATTGCCTTTCAACCTATTGTATTGGCTCATAATAAACACTTCCTAAAAGACTTACGAAGAACGTTTTCATATTTAGAAGGTTTGGCGTCACCAGTCATCTGATCCACAGGGGTTTTCTTCACAGGAATTTGAGGGGTTTGTTTATTTTCCGGTGGGCCAAAGTCGATCAGCAGTCCTGTTGACAAATAAGCACATATGATTTTAGGTATCGTAGGTCCCTCATCACTGCAATACACCACGTAAGTTTATAAGGTTTTAAGGGATCCTTAGCCATACAACTATATTGATTTTAAGTGAGGCATTTTTGTAACATGTGATCATAACAAGACTTTAAATTTGATAATTCTGTTCTTGTAGCTTACAAGTGGATTGGCCACGTTTTGAGACACCAGAGTCTGCTAAGAGATGTCATCGAAGGGAGATTAAATGGGAAAAAAGGGGCAGGGGAAGGAAGAGAATGGCATTATTCGATCATTGGCAAAAGAAAGAAAACAACAGAACAGAAACATATGGAGAGATCAAACGTAGGGCTGAAGATCAGGATGGATGGCATGTGTGATGCTAAACCTGCCACACGGCAGATAACCAAGATAGATAAATAGCTTACACAAAGGGATATATTTTAAATATTTTTACAGTTTGATTTTCCCTTGCGTCACCATCTTGAAATGTGCTGTTTTTGAGTTTCAGCGCCAGTCTCCACTCTACATGAATGAACGAGAGGGGTCCTGGCACTGCAACCTAAAAATGTCACATTTCAAGATGGCGGCACGTGGGAAAGACAAACTATGGAAATTATCAAAACAAGTCACTTGACACAAACTATATATTGAAAAATAATCAAAGGTAAGCTGCTGATATAGACAAAGGTAAAGAAAAGTCTTTTTTTAGATTAATATTGTTGGACAGTCGAGGATCCCTTCTAAAAACTTCTACAAGAAGTATGAAAAGTGTTGAAATAAATTTCATTGATTGATTGATATGAAACAATATGGTCAACCAAAAAGCCTTGCAGTTAGTCAATAAACAATTTCTTTGTGTGAATGTTATCTTATAAAATGTGCTGCTAATCAACGGGAAATCTTTTTTTCTTTATTTTGAAGTTTCAAATGGCATAGCTAACCCTGAAACCGCTCAAAGGTTGGCATTATCACGGGTCTTTTGAAGGAGAGAAGAAAACAGAGTACGTGGAGAAAACCCTGATGTCACAGAAGGGCTGAAAACCCAGCTCACGTACTTCCCAGGCCGAGAATCGAACTTTGGACTCAAAAGTAAGAGGCAAGTGACATTGTCACTGCGCCACTCCAAGTTATACTGCCACTGCACCAACCTGGGTGATACCTGCCACGCCAATCTGTGTGATAATACCACTGAACCACCCTAAGTGATACTGTCATTGTACCAACCTTGGTGATATTACTACGGCACCACTCCGGATACTGCCATTGCACTAACCTGGGTGATACTGCTACTGTGCCATCCCAATTGATACTGCTACTGTGCCACCCCAGATGATACTGCCACTGCAGCACCTCGGGTTGTTACTACCACTATGCCACCCCGGGTGATACTGCCAATCACCACCCCCAAAGGTACTGCCACTGCACCATCCACGATAATAATGCCACTCATCATCCTGCATGATACTGCTACTGTACCACCCCGGAGTGTTACTACCACTGTGCCACCCCGGGTGATACTGTTAATCACCACCCAGGATGATACTCCCACTGCACCATCCCGGATGATACTGCCACTGTACCACCCCAGGGTGTTACTCCCACTGTGCCACCCTGGGTGATATTGCCAATTACCACCCAGGATGATACTGCCACTGCACCGCCCCGGATAGTACTACCACTATGCCACACAGGGTGATGCTGTCAATCACCACCTCGAATGATACTGCCACTCACCACCCTGGATGATACTAAAACTGTACCACCCTGAGTAATATTGCCACTGCAACACTTCCACACGGTATTACTACTGCACTAGCCCGGGTGATACTGCCACTCACCAACCTGGATGATACTTTACTGCACCACCTTGGGTGATACTACCATTGCACCACCCCAAGTGTTACTTTCACTTCACTAACCTGGGTGATATTGCAACGCTGTAGCTTTTGCAGTTCAGTGTTATTCATAACGTAGGGGATGCTTCTTCAATAATTTACAGGCTGAACTAGAGTTTGCCTAATTGTCAGAACTGAGAATCTTCCTTATCCATCTAATATTAAATAAGTGGAAAAAGTCGGCTTCAAAGGTCTTGTATGTTTTTTGTGGTTATATATTTAGCATATTTTTAGTTTTATCAATGTAGTTCATTGCTGTAAAGCACATGTGAGCATCTGCATACGATTTGCTGTGCTATATAAACACTAAATAATCATTATTATTACTATTATTATTATTAGTATTAGTATTAGTAGTAGTAGTAGTAGTTGTAGTAGTAGTAGTAGTAGTTGTAGTAGTTGTAGTAGTAGTAGTAGTAGTAGTAGTAGTTGTAGTAGTAGTAGTAGTTGTAGTAGTAGTAGTAGTATTGTTAAATTACACTAATGTTGCTTTGTTTCAAATGTGCACTGATATTTATTGGCTAACCTTCTGGGACCTCCTTCTTTGGTGGAGGGGGCAAGTGGCCGCCATTCTTATTACCAGGTGCATTCCCCTGACTGAATTTCCTTTCTCCTCCTGTCTGGTTAATTAACTGCGGTATCACATAATCACCGTTTCCCCCACAAGGTAAAGACTTCCGTTGTGGCCGGGTTTTATTTCCAGGATCAGGTTTAAGGTTTTCTTGTGTCGCCGACCTCTGTGATACAGGCTGACTACCATCAGAGTCAACAACTGAGCCAACATTTACATAACTGTGTGGCCCTAATTTAGAGCTTCCATTATTTGTGGACGAAGTAGGTTTTTGTTTAACAGGTGCAAATGGATTACCGTTTTCTGCAGATTTTGGTTGAGGGAGTTTTTTGTTTTCATTTGGTAATGGCTTTTCATGTTTCCGTGTTGGGTGGGGACTGCATTGGCCCCCCTTCCATCTGTTGATGCTATTAATAAACTCAAAGTTCTCGTACGTTTCGTGTCGTGTTGCTGATGGTGAAGGTATCGGTGATACTAATGGTGAGTTTGATGGTGAATGTGCGGGTGACTGATTGGCAACAGCCCGTGCAGCTTCAACATTAACATAAGTATGACCTGGGATCCCGTTCTTTCCCTTCTGCTCTTTAATCAACTGAACAACTGCTTTGTAAACAAATGCATATTGCTCCTTCAAAGAAAACAGAAAATAATTAAAATGCATTTGAAAACAACTGACAGGGTTTGCACACCTCCAAAATTTGAAAAAAACAGGGTCAACTTGTTCAAAAGCGGGTGAGCACTAACCCTGGGCTAAGTTCTTAATCCATATTCTTGTTTTCAATCTTATATGCAGATACTGATTTAGACAGATAATTTTGGTGTGACCCATTTAGGAGGGAAAATTGTCGGTTGAATTTTGGCTTAATCCAGGGTCAAAGTCAGCCAGTGTTTGAAAAACCCAGCCCAGGGCTTTCCCTGCTTTTTTCCTGGATTTTTCCGCAGATTTGCCTGGAATTTTACAGGGGTTTTCCGGGACGAGTGTTGTAAGGAAAAATACTGTACGCCACTCGTATTTTTGATATGCGACTCCATCCGGGACTTGAGTAACATTTTTCCAATGAACGAAAATCGCAGCAAAATTAAAGAAACATTCACTGAGCAAACTGAAATGAAAACTCCTAAAGGAAAATCTTGTTTGACCTGAAAACATTCAATGAGATTCTCGTAAGTCATTAGATTCTCTCCCGAAAAGAGCTTATAACTGCAAATAACTCATTTGCACATTAAGGAAATACCTTTGTTTGCACCATTGCAATCCTTTGCCGCCTCATTTCCGCAACAATTTCATACAGATTAAAATCCTCTGTTTTCTTGAAGGAAAAAATGGATTACAAATCAGCTACGAAAAGTGCCTCAATTTGATTTTGAAATTCGTATTCCTTTTTTTCAAATTATAGACTAATAGAGTTACAATATACACATATTTGGTGAAACTACTGATCCATCAATGATAAAGCACAAATATACAAAGCAATACAAGTGTTCGCAGTCAGGGCTTTTCTGCATTTGTTACAATTAATAAAAGGTGTCAGGAGTTTAAGAGTCTTAGCCAGAATCAAAATCAATTTCAGCCTGAGATATTAAGATATCTCCTGAAAGATCACGACATCAGGACTATCCTACTAGTTTTCAACACATGTGGAAAGTGGAGAGTCTAAACCTACGGTTTATTGTCCTTATCCAAGACGATTTGAAGATCTAGCAAAGGTCGTACCTTCTCAGTTATTTTAAGCTCTAAGTTAAGGTCCAGGCGCCTGGCGGGTCCTGATTCAAAACCTCCCACACAAAACACTGCCACATTACCAACTAGACTAACAAGGTGGCAGTAAATTAACATTAAGCTTCCCCTAAAATTAATTTAGAGAGTAAAATCCCATTAATTACCAAGTTTACCAATGGTTCAGCACATCATGGGTTAGCATATAGAAGTGAAATTGTAGATTTATTCATTGCGCATTTACCAAAGGGGCTTCAGATCTTGAATTTTCTGTTTCAGATTGAGTGTAAAATTTAACACTATTTTTGAGAGTTCGTGCAATTCCATTTCTAAATCCTTGTACCTATTTACCAATCAAATCTTTTGTACAGGCCAAATGAGACAAAGGGGCAAATCTTTTATCGTCATTAGTACTGAAACTTTGCAAGGCAGCTGTGCTTTGCTGTTTTTGTTTAACCTTTTCATGTGGAATTTTCAAGAGCATGAATGTTATCAAACTTGCAAATACTCCCAAATACATTTCAAGACAAACAAAATGAATGGTCACTTTATAGAGTTTAATCAACTGGTTCAAAAGTTAGAATGAATAACACCAATCATTTCTACTCTTCCAGACAAACAAAATGAATGGTCACTTTAGGGTTTCATCAACTGGTTCAAAAGTTAAATGAATAACACCAATCATTTGTACTCTTCAAGACAAACAAAATGAGTGGTCACTTTATAGGGTTTCATCAACTGGTTCAAAGTTAGAATGAATGACACCAATCATTTCTATTCTTCAAGACAAACAAAATAAACGGTCACTTTATAGGGTTTCATCAACTGGTTCAAAACTTAGAATAACACCAATCATTGCTACTCTTACAGCCAAACATAATTCATGGTAACTTGCTAGGATTTCATCAACTGGTTCAAAGCTAGAACGAATAACAACAATTTCTACTCTTCAAGACTAGCAAATCCCCGTTACAGGGTTTCAAACACTGGTTCAAAAGTTGTGACGTCCTTGAGTTATTGGAAACCGGTTTTAGCAGAATAAAAGTTAAGAACAAATGAACCTGCCTTGATACGACGTATAACTCGGTTGTAAACATAGTCGCTGTAGGGTGGGGTAGGGATAAATCGTCCTGAACCCCTAACAACATGCAGCTGAAAAAGAAACATGGCAGCAACTGTTGAGATTACTGAAATACAAACGACTGGAAAGAGAAAAATGATACTAAGCCATTTCATGCGGCTTATTTACCTCTGATAACAAATGACATTCAGCAAAAGAAAAGGACATTTGACAAAACCAGAGTATAAAACTTTTGACAGCTTCTTTTTTGATTTTTTCCAAGAATTGCTAACAGTTTCAGAAGTTATAGCATTGCTTCGAAGGAGTGCTACATCAGATATTTGAACATCTTCACGTTGGTTAAAAAAATGCAACTCGTGCACCGCCTTTCTGTGCTTGGATATCCAGATAGAGCACTCTTTCTCGTTCTTGATATATTACTTAAAAGAAGCATACTAAAATGAATAATAGAAACGGTGAAATATTTTTACATCGAAAGAATCAGATTTTCACCAACCTCCTTGTTGTCATAGACAACTCGTCCTTGGCTGATTGTCGTCACCGCTACTCCATGACATTCCATCCCTTCAAAAATGTTGAAGTCAACAGCCTGGGTGGAAAAAAGCAATAACTTGCGATCTGTAGGTACACTTAAGTTAATCTCTAAAAACCATAATACGGATCAGTAATTATTAGCTGTATGGTGTAACGTTCTGTGTTGGAGTACAGGTCTTTGGGAGCTATTAACAGACATAATTATGAACTGGTTTGAAGATGAATAACTTTGTGCGCAAAATGGAGAAACAACAGCTGCACTCCATAAAAAAGATGCAAACACAGTTAAAAATATCGCAAAATATTGTTAATGAAACTATACAATTTACATTAGTTTACAGAAACTTTCAGTGGCTCCATAATAGCTGTTTTTACGTGCAGAAGAATTCCAGTCTGAGTACTTAGAAAATAGTCGTTTTTACAGTTACACTCTGGAATTCTTGGAATACTCAGTAAACAACTATATTACAGGTCTAATTCCAGAAGTACTCTGTAAAACTTTGTTTTTATAGTCACGAGAATTCTTGGAACAGTCAGAATACAACTGAATTAAAAGCGAATTCTAGGAGTACTCTAAAAAAACAGTTGAAAAAAACTGAACTTACGTAAGAATTTCACGATTTTAAAGAAAACAGTCGTATTTACAGTCTTGAAAATTTTTAGAAAACTCTGAAATAGATTGTATTACAGGCGAATTCAATGAGTATTCAGAAAAGTTGTTTTTACAGTCTTATCAAACTTATTAATAATTCATAAGACAAACACAATGGAAAATCATAGCCATGACCGAACTTGTGAATTTGCAAGAGATTCGTCCTGATTTACATACGACTTTAACTTGGATCTCCTGCGAAAAAAAATATTTTATCTTTGAAATTTCTAGCAAAATATGCTTTAGTTATCGTTGAATTTGGATAAGTAATATACAACATTTGCATCTAATCTGTTTGAGTTTTAAAACTGCGGCTTGCTGTTTTAAGTCCTCAAACAGATCTCCTGCTCATATTGTATATATTACTTAAAAATTTTTGGAATACTCAGAAAACAACTGAATTTGCATAAGAGTTCCAAGTGTTTTAAGAAATAGTCGTTTTTAGAATCTTCAGAATTCTTAGAATATCCAGCAAACAATGGCGTTTCAGGAAAAATCCAGCAGTACTAAGAAAACAGCTGTTTTCTCCATCACATTGTGCCCTTTTCATTTTACCCAAGAACTTAAAAACAAATGCTAGCCATGTCACACTACTCCATAAGGTTACCTGATGGTGGGTCTTGGCAGAGATAACACGTGTAGCTTCAGGGTCCCACACCACAATGTCGGCATCAGATCCAACGGCAATGCGACCCTGGAGTGAATGAAAACAAATACATCATAATTATGGTGACAAGAATAGTGGAGGCAGCTGTGACTGTTGATAAAGTAACACTCAATATTACACTTGAGGTCCCAGCTTCAAACTTCAGCTTAGCCGATTGTTGAACATTTGTGTGACCTTCTTTTCCGCCAAAGTTAACTCAGCTTTCCATCCTCCCGAGTTTGGTAAAATGAGTACCAGCATCTGCTGGGGGCTAACCTGCGATGGATTAGTGTCCCATCCAGGGGCAGTCAATGACTCTCATCCGCTTAACACTACAGAAACGAGGGATAAGCACCGGCTCCAATGGGCCACTTAGGCTCGTAAAAAGATTTAGCTTAGCTTAGCTTAGCTTAGCAAGATTATGAACTAGCACCTCAATCACCAGTCCAGGTTGTAGCAGTTTTATCAGGGTTCAAAGTAAGAAAGAAGGTGCAGGAACCTGACGGTCTCCTTGAGAAGCCAGTTCAAAGTTTAGTAGCCTAAGTCAACAATGCTAGCGGTTTCAAAGTACTCTAGTCTTGAAAACAAAGTTTTAGTTCTCGTGGGCACTGGCACCATCACAGTGCACTGAACAGCACGTCATGTTACAAAGCACAAAAGTCCTGTTGAGGAAAAGCCATATCCCTTATAAATTAGTAATGTGTGGTGTACAAATTTAAGTGTGATTGATACAATGCCAACTATATTGGTTTCACTACTCGTCATCTCTGCTAGTGATTGAGGAGCATAAGTATACTGCTGTTGGAAAACATCTAAGGGAACACAAGTATTACTATCACATTTACTATCTCCAAGAAATGTAACAAGAAGTTGAAGTGCATTATTTATGAGATGATTTGGGAAGTCAGGTTGGCATAGTGGTCATCACTCACACCTCTCACCTCTATGACCCGAGTTCGACTCTCGGGCTCCGCACGTGAGCTGAGATTTGTCGATCTCAAACTGACTCCAAGGGTTTTTCTCC
>JAOCNB020020840.1:0-13732 GCA_026546465.2 Palythoa caribaeorum | reverse complement strand
TCACGCGAGTTGAGA
The DNA here is from genome assembly GCA_026546465.2 of Palythoa caribaeorum. Classification (NCBI taxonomy): domain Eukaryota; kingdom Metazoa; phylum Cnidaria; class Anthozoa; order Zoantharia; family Sphenopidae; genus Palythoa; species Palythoa caribaeorum. Next base: position 13,717 of record JAOCNB020020840.1, on the reverse strand, counting down.
TTAACCGAGAACAAAGGAGTGTTGAGATGCAAAGGTAGACTCACTAATGCAGACTTAGGCCCTGTCGGAAAATACACAATGACTACTAGGACAATGATTAATAGGAAATCAGTGCCGAGTATCACGTTACGAGTTTAGAATTGATTAGTGTTGTAATGTTTGGATCTGAAATATATTGTATTAGAAATAAATATCGGTGAGTTTTAGGAAACGTGCGTGTGCGTTGTCGACACAGTGGCGACCACGAAGGGATTGTGTGTATGCTAGAAAATGGAAAAACAGTTAACGGAGTTAAACGCTAAATTGAAAACCCTGCACTTTCGTGTAAAGAAGACAGATGAAATTATCGAAAGGAACGACAGAGAGGCAGCAGAACGACAAAAAACCTCCTTGGATAATATAACCGAAGTAGTAAACGAGTTAAAGGAAACCATTGAGGAGAAAAAGTTCGCCAAAGGCGAAGACGAAGAAAGTGTCCAAGAATGGGCAACTGAAATTGAGAAATCGTTGGCGCTGGCTGACGAGTGCAAACGGAAACTGAGCAAACTAATAGCCGAGTTCGAAAGAGAATTGCGAGATGCCGAAACGAAACGAGAGCACCGTAAACTGCTTGAGCTAGAAAACATAAAACTTGAAAAACGGAGAGAAGCCGAAGAAATCGCACGAGCTGAAAATTTGGAGTTTGAGAAAAAGAAATGGGAGCTAGAAGTTGAGTTCAAACAAAAATATCAACCCAACCACATGGAGTCAAGTGGGGCAACCTGCAGTGCCGTAAAAATGCCAAAGCTTGTGATAACCAAGTTTAATGGAACTGCCCAGGACTGGCTTAGATTCTGGGGGCAATTCGAAGCCCAAATCGATAAATCAAGTGTAGCAGCGGTCACAAAATTCTCATATTTGAAAGAGCTCGTGGAGCCAAAGGTAAGGAAATTAATCGATGGTCTTCCATTTACAGTAGATGGCTATGATAAGGCAAAGAATTTATTAAACCGCCGATACGGGAAAACTAGTGATGTTATCGGAGCATATGTAAGGAACATTTTGGAACTGCAAACTATAAGGGAGAGGGACGTGAAAAAGATCCATGAGTTTTACGATACTTTGTTATTCAACGTAGAGTCACTGCAAACATTACAGAGTCTTTACAAACTTGACGCCGCCGTGCAATTTACAATGGATAAAATAAATGTTATTAAACACGAATTAGCTTTGATGGATGAGAATTGGAGCGAATGGGATTTCCCCAAATTTCTCAAGATGTTAGAACAGTGGACAGTGAATAATCCTATTTCGACTATTTCAGGAGAGCAAAGGCTTAAGAGTTTTAGTAATTCGAGTCCGCGGAAAGAAAAAATGTTTTTGACCGGAAGCACGCAAAGCAGGGGGTGTTTTTACTGTGGCGATGATCGACACAAGGCCATCAACTGTGACAAAGTTGTTTTAGCGAAGGAAAGAAAGAAAATATTAGCAGAAAAACGCCTTTGTTTTAACTGTTGTGGGACGCAACACAGAGCCGGAGAGTGCAAAAGTAAAGCGACCTGCCAGAATTGTGGTGCTAAGCATCATACGTCCATATGTGAAAAATCCCAGACACGTGAGCCAGGAATGACAGCTAATCTTGTCGGTCATTCATCAGTTGTTCATCCGGTCGTTGTGGTTAAAATAAATGGATTAAAGTTCAGAGCCTTGTTGGACAGTGGCGCTAGCCATTCTTATGCTTCTTCTACCGCCATCAATTTAATTAAAGCCAAACCAAAATCGACAAGTTTGCGTCAAATTGCAATGTTGACTGGAGTTGAGACAAGGAAAATGCAAGTTTTCGACGTCGTTATTAGTTCAGTGAAAGATGATTTCCAATTACCTGTCAACGTCACAAAGGTGGAAAAACGCGAGTTGTTGACATTAGAAAACCCTAAGTACAAAGAACTGTTGAACAAGTACACACATCTCAGAGCTGTTGAAATGGATGACATATGTGACGACGAACAACTTCCTGTACATGTTATTATTGGAGCGAATGATTTTGCGAAAATCCGGACTGGAGAACGATTGCGAGTTGGCCGGCGAGGAGATCCCGTGGCAGAGTTCACTCGGTTTGGATGGTCCATTATGTCACCTGGAGGAGAAGTTGATTCGGTATGTAACGCTTATCTTGCTGTGACCCCAACTTTCGATTATGAGAGACTTTGTGCTTTGGACGTACTCGGCTTACAAGACCCCCCATCCGGGAATCAAGTCGATGTTTATGAGGAGTTTAAAGAACAATTGACAAGATCGTCTGACGGATATTATGAAACAGGCCTCCCTTGGAAAGGAAATTGTTCGGAACTACCTAACAATTACGAGGGTAGTGTACGCAGATTAAACACTCTTTTACGAAAACTAAAGAGAACTGACATGCTAGACGAGTATGACAGCGTGATTCGTGAACAGTTGCAGGACGGCGTAGTAGAGAAGGCGCCCGCTAAGGCTGAAGGAAAGGAATTTTATTTACCACACCGCGCTGTAATACGTGAAAAGGCCGAGACAACAAAAATGCGCATTGTTTACGACGCTAGTGCGCGTGCGCGGGACAGTGCACCTTCTTTGAATGAATGTTTACATGTTGGTCCACCTCTTAACAACCAATTATGGAGTGTTATCACACGTCAGCGTTTTCATCCTGTGTTAATGGCAGGCGATTTACGTCGTGCATTTTTGCAAATAAGAGTTCGTCAATCCGACCGAGATGCATTGAGATTTCACTGGATTAAAGATAAAAATTCAGAAGAAGTAGAAACATTGCGCTTCACACGTGTACTATTCGGATTAGCTCCATCCCCATTTTTGCTCAATGGCGTTTTGCAACAACACCTCGAACTTTCTCAGTCAAAGTATTCAGAAAGTGTGACGGAAATACGTAAAAGTTTGTATGTGGACGATTTAATTTCCGGCGCTCCTACTATTGAGAAAGCTAAGCAGTTAAAGCAAGATGCGATTGAAATATTTGAAGACGCCAAATTTATGTTACACAAATGGCACTCGAATGAACAGGAACTTGAAACAAACTGTTGTCTTACTGACAACGAACAGTCGTTCGCTAAGGAGCAGTTAAGTCAGTCTTCCAAGGGGGAGTGTAAGCTCCTTGGGTTAGCGTGGGACAAGACCAACGATCGTCTGTGTGTCGATTTCCCAACGTCGCCAGCGGAGACCACCAAACGAGGCATTCTCACTAATTTGGCAAAGATTTACGACCCGCTCGGTTTAACGTCACCGGTTGTATTACAAGGAAAACTTCTGTACCGCGAGGCGTGCAGTAAGAAACAAGCATGGGACGCGCCACTACCTGAAAAAATTGCTAAAGAGTGGAGAAAATGGGAACATGGATTATCGAATGCCGTCTCCTTGGTGCGCAGTATTCCCGCCTTTCAAGAGACGATCGAAGAAATCCAACTTCACGCGTTTGGGGACGCTAGTATTCATGGAGTGTGTGCCGGAGTTTACGCTGTGGTGACTCAAGCGTCCGGAGTCTCACAAGGTTTAGTAACGGCTAAATCACGTCTGGCTAAGGAGGGACTGACCATCCCTCGCTTGGAATTAGTGGCTGGACATATGGCAGTTAATCTCGTGTCAAATGTACGCACAGCCCTGGAAGGCTTTCCTCTCGCAAAACATGCGCACTGTTGGCTGGATAGCACAGTTGCATTACATTGGATTAACGATAATGGAGAATACCGACAATTCGTGGCTAACCGCGTGAAAAAGATTCAGAGCCACAAACAAGTGAGATGGCATCACGTGCCAACCAACGACAATCCCGCGGACCTCGGAAGCCGTGGAGGTAGTGTCAGTGAACGTGAGCTATGGTGGAAAGGACCAACGTGGCTATCAGACCCCGCCAACTGGCCACCCGAGATAGTGACTGAGGCTAGCCCTCAGAGCTTGGCAGAAAGGAAGGTTCAACGAGAACTTTTCGCAGTGGGAGTTGAAGTAACCAACGACTTTGACCTCCTTCTCGAAAGGTTCGGCTTGCGTAAAGCCATGAGGATTTGTGTATGGGTCTCGCGATTCACGCATAATTCTCGACACTCTTCCGAAAAAGTCAAGGGACCGTTAACAACAAAAGAAATTGTCTATCAAGAAGAACTTTGGATTAAACGAACCCAACATCAAGCTACGATAACAACGAAGTTTGCTGCAGACCGAGAGCAGCTTAATTTGCAGCTGAACGCAAATGGAGTTTATGAATGCCGAGGCCGCATTCAAGGTGAGTATCCTATTTACTTACCTGACTCCTTTCCTTTCACAGTTGAAGTAGTGAGACGTGCGCACGAGACAACCCTTCACGGGGGAGTGGGCTTAACCATGGCCAAGGTGCGAGAAAGGTTTTGGGTCCCACGTTTGCGGAGGCTAGCGAAGAAAATCGTTAAAGAATGCTGGGGTTGCAAGCGCTTCCAGGCTACAGCTGTCAACAGCCAACCCCCAGGATACCTGCCTAAAGAGAGAACCGAGGGAACCATACCCTTCAACGTAATCGGCGCTGACTTCGCTGGACCAATAAAGTACCGTGGCAAAGGTAGGGAAGAGTGTAAGGCCTATGTTGTTTTGTATTCGTGCTGCCTTACTCGAGGAGTCTTTCTCGACGTCCTGCCTAGTCTTGAAGCCAACGAGTTCATTCGCAGCTTGAAGTATCTTATTGCCAGACGAGGTCGGCCTACCACAGTGTATTCCGACAATGGTTCAACGTTTGTTGCCGCAGCCAAGTGGCTCAAGAAGGTTCGAAATGATGAAAGGTTCCACACTTTCCTTAGTGACCAATCCATTACTTGGCGTTTCAATGTGAGTCGTGCACCGTGGTGGGGCGGACATTTCGAACGACTCATAGGTCTAATGAAGTCTGCGTTTTATAAGGCTATCGGACAAGGGCTTTTAAAGGTCAAATGAACCAAAATCTTAAATTTTTTCTTCAGCCATTTTAAAGCGTCCGAATGTTAAAAAAATCATTTAAGAGGAAAGTTATGCTGAAGTTTTCCTTTCTGAGCCGTAAAAAGGAATAAAAAAAGTTAAATATAGGAAGACAGCCGATGGCTTCACGAAAACGATTCCGAAATGGCCGCGCAGTTTAACAGAAGGAATGGAGCTGAGACTTTGCTTTGTGATGTCAATGTTGTCCTAAACATCTCTTTGCGTTTCTTGGTTTGTGGGGAAACAAAATACTACAAAGATAATTTGCTTAATTGAGAAAATGGCTGTAAAAATTCAACCTTACCAATTCGAACCCATGGCCATGGCATCAGAATCGGATGGCGAAAGTTCCGGTGACTCGTCCGACAATAATTATGATGTCAATGAAGAGCGAATTGGTCAAGTTGATTGGTAAGAGTTTAGTTTATTCTTTACAGTGCAGTGTACACTTAACTTTATATTGTCAATAAATATGTTGAAATAACATTTCATGCGTTTTTGATCTTTGCCACATAATATTTACGCCGTTTAATTTGTTATTTAGCCATTTATATAAAGTGAAGCTTCATCGATCGATCAATGAGGATTCATCACAAAAAATTCCCACAATTGCGTACAAGGATTCAAATAAACTCAAGTCGCTAAGAAGGATCCACATTTCGTCTTATTCAGAGATAATTTAGCTTGTCGAGTTTCGTTTTCCAGTTGTCCGATTTTTTCAAATCAGTGCCAGAATATTTTGATTCAACGATTCTTTTAACATAAACTGGATAATCGTATATAAAGTGTACGGATAGACCTTATCACGGTTTCAGACGCCATTTTGGCGCGTTTAACAGCATTTGTAGGGAAAATCAATGTCAAATAATGTAAATAATCTTCTAGTTTTAAAAATTTATGAATTAAAAACTTTGAAATTTAGACTGGGAAATTTAATGCCAAAATTCTAGGTCTGAGGCCGCAATAGAAAGCGTCCAAATTGTTTTAAATTTTCCATACATTTCCCTCTACTGAACGTCCGAGTGGTCCTCGCCAAGTATCATATTCATAAATCGATAATACTTTGACACTCTTTTGGGAGTTAAACTACGTTGTAGATTGTTCTCAATTGTATTTTTAGACAATTTGAGCCTCACTGATATTAAAAAAGAAATGTCTATACTGGACAGTAAATTGTATATAATAAATGAAGCCCAAAGCGTGAGTACATTAGATCACAGTATTTTCAATGTTTATTACTCTAAACAGGTGCATTTGTGGAAACTGTACTCCCATGCAAACTGGAAGGGAGAGTGTTTGTTGTCGAGAAAACTCGAAGTCCTGTGATAAGATACCACCTGTCATGTCATGCATAACAGATAATGAAAATTTTACTGCTGTTTGCACAAATCCAGCTTTCATTGAGACAGCTTTTAATCAATATTTAGAAAATGAAGGTCCTATCGACGATGAACCACTAAATGAGTATGTATACACATAACTTAGAAATCTGATGGTTTATTTTGAAAATGATTTTAAACACTAAGTGCATTTACACTGTATTGAAATTGCCTTCCTAAGTGCTGCCATTCTCCAGTACAACTTCTAAAGCCCAGGTGGGGATATTTTTTGAGGTCTTTAAATTTCAATAATTGATATGGGTAACCAAAACATATATATGATAATGGTATAAATTTCAGTAAATAGTTTTTAAAAAACTATTCAATGCATCGGCGAGTAGATACAAACTTGAAGTAATGTAGATAAACAAAATATCATTGCCGTGGGAATTTTGCCGTCAGCTTTTACAAATTTCCACAGTGATGATAATTTGTTTATCTACATTACCTCAAGTTTGATAATACTATAGGTGTAAAACATTAACTATAGAATACCAAAAATTATGTACATTTTGGTCTCAATTTGGGTCCAGAGAGAGAGCTGCTTGCATGCTTGAAGAGAAATTCAATTTTTTGTTCTCAAGCTCTACTCATATTTACTGATTACGTTCCATTCTCTCTGTCAGTACATACAGATATGTTGCCTACAGACAATATACCTATTGGATTCACAAGAAGCTGGGACGAAAAATTAGAATTGTCATTCCATCTTGTGCTGTTAAAAAGATTAGGGAGAGTTTCCCAAGTGAAAGTGGAAGCTATAAGGGCTTTGTATATTCCCATTGACAGAATGTCATTCTGTATTGTAATCATCAGGTTTGTTTAACTTTCATGGACTGTAACTGACACAGTTTGTATCATATGGTGAGGGCAGGGCTATCATAACTTTTAGGGTTAGAAAGTTGTTGTTTGGTAACATGGAGTTTTAGCCACTCAAAAATTCACATTTTTCTGTCAACTTCTGTAATTATTCTTACTGAATGTTCAGTTCCTTCTTTCCTAAACAGCAGGGACATGCAAGTTAAGTATGAACCTAAAGGTTCATTATATCAGAATAAATTACATTTAAATGCAGTGTTTAATTAATTCCGGTTCCACACAACAATGGCTCAGGGAGAATTTACTTATTAAATCGTGATTTGTGCTGTGTTACAACTTCTTCTTTTTTTTGCCTTGGGTGTTGGTTTGTCAAAGGTTTTGGGAGCGCCTGCAGCATTGGCTTGAATTCCTGCTCTGCAGCTCTGTATGATGGGAACTGACTTCTTAGTTGCTGAAGCTCATCAAAAAGTGTTGTCACATAATCTAAGTAAAGAAAGATAATAGATATAAAGTATTTGATTCCCCAGGATTCACAAAATGTTTTTAAATTGTTCATGCTGTGTAAAAAGGGCTTTGTGACAAACAAGCTTGAATAAAATATATGCTGAGCCTACACATAGCTATTTGTAATTATAGTAATTGGACCAAGTGAAGTATAATTCAGGGAGTCATCTTACAGTATGTAAAAGTAATTTCAAAACAGGAAAAGTGTGCAATGCCAGTGTAAATTGAAATTATGAGTATGATTATTCCCTGAATTGTACAACATTAGGTCCAATTGCTAAGTTACGGTACTCAGTCTTGTACAATTACCATATGAGCAAGCCTCTTTGATTTCTTTTGCCACAGCCCCCCCTTTCTTGTACTTTGGATATGACACCAGCCACTGTAAAGATCCTTCGTTTTCGCCATGTTTAATTTTTCTTTGTGGTTTGCTTGCATTTTCATTGAAGTGGAGTGCGGCAATTTGGAGTCTGAAAGGTTAACAGTAATATGTAAAAACTATTTTTCAAACTGTTTTGAGGTTATCTGACATCCCTTCATTTTGATCCACTTGGTGATTAATGGACTATTAATATTATATAAATGCAGTTAAATAAAAGTTTCCCTTGCCTGAAATATGTAGCTGCATTCAATTAAGCTGTTATTTTTTTTTATTTGGAGTTGAAAGATTAAAATGGTACTACCACAGAAAAAATTAATAGAAATAGTAGAGAATAAGTGCCAACAAAATGTCATGTAACAGGCTACCTTGCTTTCATTCCCTGATAGAAGAAGTGTGTGTGCTTTGGGGCAAAGTATATGTCCACTTTGTGTAAAACCTCAACTAGGGATGTCTGATGAGTGGAAGACAAGTTGGGAATGTCCTTTAACAAATACTTGCTGCTGATAACTTTATCTAGCTCTTTGAATGCCTTGGAGCCTGTTATAAACAAGATGAAGAACTTGTGTATCAGAGGAACATATCATTTACAAAGTAAAATCTATAATAGTATAGAAAGAGGGTGTAGACTCTAAAGTCAGTCCATTCCAGTCCAGGGCAGTCCATGTTTCACAACATTTTATCAGCATTAATCTGTGTGTGTCTTGTAGTCTCTTTCAAGAAGTTTGCAGACTCTGATGGTTATTTAACTTAAGTTCATTTAACATTCCAAGTTTGATGTTTTAAAAATCAGGAACTGACAAGCTTTTTTATGTCATGCTAATTGTAGTACTTGGAAAGGAATGGAGCATAACTGATTAACTTCTGGTTGAGTGCCAACATGCAAATTAAAATATGCAAGATGTAAAATAAAGCAATTTTCATCTTGTGTATTTAAATGACCAAAAACAGCACATTGTCATTAGGAAATGTACAAATGTGGAAAAAATTAGTTTACTAATGCATAACAGAAGGTAATTGCCTCATATTCATGAACATGTGTTTTTGAGCAGTAGTAAATTTATTGTGAGCCAGTGCGTGATTGGTTACAAGTACATTTAGCTGCTGTGTTCAATAAATTGGCTGTCAATACTAAATGGTGATTGGCTAAAGCCAGTAAACTTTTTATTCCATATTGAAAATGACCGCTCCATCTGTGTTAAATTTGATAGTTTTACCTCTTCTCAACCATTTTCTTCCTTCTTGTAAGGGACCATGAGCACATCTTGGAAAAGCCTCGGAATGCCCCTCATGCACATTTGAAACATGATTTGTTATGGAAAGCCATTTTGCAACTACTTGCTGTCCATCACCATTGCTGCTGGCAGCACACCAATACATATGATTGGAAATACTTTGCTTCCACTCTCCAAGAACAGCACAGGACTTTTTCTTGGCAAGGGCATCAATCTTTTTTGAGACATCTGATTGAGAAAACAAATTACACTCTTGTCATTTAAAAAGTTTTAATTAATACTTTAATGTTGAATTTTGATCAACATATTAATGGCTCATTTATGGCTTTTTATTGGGGTTGAAGCTGCCCACAAATTTGCAAAGAGGGGGAATGGGAGAGGGGAGGGTTGCATTTGAACCCATCCATTGCAGCTAAACTAGACAGGATATGACTTTATATAACATACTTGTTGCCATATGCCAGCAGTCAAATCTGTGGTCGATGTCACTTTCATTTTCCTTCATGTATTTTTTAATACCAGCATGTCTGTCGGTGATCAGGGTTTTAATATTAACTTCCTGATTCTTGATTACAGCTAGGCCTCTCTTTAGTCCTTCGAGCTCCATGTGGTAAGAACTTTTTACCTCATTGCTCTGAAACCATGAAATAGGCAATATATTAGACCATGACTAATTAAGGGGCCACAGCATTTTTTTTTTCATCTTTGCAGTCATGACTTTAGCTTTAGAAATCAATTATTGCATCCTCCTCTTGTTCACATTTCTATATTTTTTTTAGTTTGAAAAAGTTGCCATGGGTTAGATATGTGTGCCATATGTTTTTTCCCTTTGTTTTGTTTCTTTTTATAATATTATTTAATATTGTTTATTTTGCCAATAAATGAATAGTAAATGATGTTAGAGTTGTACTTATTTCATATAAACTGTTAGTACAAGATTGTATAAACCTCAAAGACTAATTATTTATTCACCTGCACAAGTTCAACAGCTAGAACTTTGTTAAGGGTTAACTCCACCAAGTGGTATGTGCCGTATTTTGCTGAATGCCCTGGAGAGTCACACCTAGCATCTCCTCCAACATTGATTGATGTACCTTGCAGGGAATTCAGTAGACACAACTGCTCTTTTTCCCAGCATCTGTTCACAGCAGGGGCAAGATACAACCTCTGAAGTTTGTAATATGTCTTCAGTGACATGTAGAGAACACCAATATGATAGAAAAAGTTGGCCACTCTAGCAGGATTACTTCCTGTAAAGAGAGTACTTGCAGCACATATTAGGTTTCCCCATGGCAGCCTTCCATCACATTGTTGGCTCATCCATGTCACTGAGTGGCCATTTGAGCATTTGGCAGCAATAACTACCATAGAACCCACTATTTTTTCAATTTTTGGTTCTGATGGTGCAAGGCATATGTGGCATTTTTCAAAGAGTTCAAACAATTTGCTCTCAAACACCAAATATTTTCTTCCATATGGTGCTTTTTCTTCTTTGATGTCTACAGCTTCCTCGTCATCCTCATTAGCACTGTCCATATTGTTGTCATCTAAGTCCCTGTAATTTTATTGGAATAAGATAAATAGGCACACCATCACCATTACAGCTTTCTGATAATTGCTAAAACTTGAGATGAAAGCTACAAAAACAGGGGTCTTGTTTTTGAAAACAAAGACTGCAAGTTACAATACTGTAACAAACCCATTTAAGAACCTAGTGATTGAAAAACCTACAGGTTGGGTTTTGGTATTTTAATACCCAAAAATTATAAGAACCTGTTCAGCAGAAGTACAGTGAATGGTTAATCAAGTATAAAAAGTTGATTGTTTTTATATATTCTGAGCCAAAAAAGTGAAAATAATACATATTCAATACTGTACTGTATTTAAAAAATGTAGAAAATGTATAATACATAAATGTGCAACTTGAAATTAAGAACCTATTAAGAGTAACTGTCCATAAAAATCATACAAAATTAAAAATCCGTGGCAAACCTTGAAAAATCGATTTCTCTCATACTTTCATGTTTGGAAGGGTAAAGTCCCACAAGTACCATGGTATATTTTGTTTGGTCAAATATGGTTGTATTTTGGAGAAATATGCAAATTACTCGACAACACCAAAAATGCCATTCAGACGGGTGATTTTTGGCGTCATTTTAGTGGTCTTGTGTTGAGCATCAGAGCACTCCACATCAAAAACAACTTCTAAACCTTGTTAAACAATCTCTCTGCTCCAGTTTGACCGAGTTTGAGATCAATCACGCAATTCTACACTTTCGAAATAATGTTATTCTCGACACCTATATTTTGTATTTATAAAAGTGGGTCTTGCAAAATTTCTTCTAGCGAATGTGCTATATCTTTAAATTATTCGAAACTTAGGTGACTGAATGCTGAAAGATAGGTCTTTGAAATGGTAGAAAAGAAAAGTTGGGCAAATCTTTGTGTATGAAGCTATAGGCGACTTAAATGTGGTGAAATTGTACTCCTGTCACCTTTTCATTTATTACACACCCGGACGGAATCTGTGTTTGTTTTGAATTGCAAATCAATAAAATTACTTCACAAGAAGTAAAGAAAGTACAGTTTAATCAAGCAATACTATTTTGATTCAAAAACGGCATGTTATTACCACCTTCTCAGCTTGAGTTATACTCCGAGGATCATCTTGCAAGTGACATACCATAAACACCACAGGAGGCCCATCAACACAACACAGTTGATTTTTTTCCATAGCGTAGTTTTCAAAAATAAAGCTTTCCAAGAATGAAACTATTCACTTTTTAGCACTTTTTCATTCATTTTGAAGTCCTAACTGACTGGATGATGACCAAATTTACCGTAATTTGTAGTCTGTAACGCTTGTAAACGTTGCGTGACGAATTCCGCATATCAGATATCAGTTCGAAAGATGCTCTGAAATAATGGAGGTTTGTTGTTCCTTCAAGTCAATAGTAGGAGGAATCTGTGGTTCTGACAGTCGAGATAGAAAACACGAAGTCCAGGTTGTTCCCCTAGCATCATGTACAAAAGATATTGGGCACCATCTCGCATCGTTCTCATTTTCTGGTCCAGAAAACGAGGTAGATCTTATATTGTGTCGAGCGGCAATTTTTAAAGTGACAACCTCTTTGGACACAATGACCATTTGTCCACTTCATCGTGGAAAACTTGGACTGGGATGGACCAGAGGTGCCACTAGATGCAGAATACCAGTTGCTTTATCCGACCACGGGAAAGGTAGTAGAAAATGCTGGCCAAAGGGAGATAGGGGATTAGGAAAAAAAGATTCTGAAATAATCCTGCTAAAGACTGGTGTGTTTATTCAAGCTGGATCTGGTAAGATGTTATTTAATTTTTTATGTTATGAATATTGTCAATATTATTTCTTGCATATATCTGCAAGGCACCAACTTGAATTATATTTTGCCTACTAGGAGTATGCAGAACATGCCGACAGAAAATGAAGATGCTTACATCCACTAATTCCACGACAACCGTTGATGATTTGGAAGAGCAGCTAAAGACTACAACATTACAAGTACGTCATGCTGTTAACTATTGTTTCTTTAGGACGAATATTATTAGCTATCTAGATCTTTGCTTTGAGCAATTACAGCCACAAATGAAGCGCTTTATTTTCTCTTATATATGCGCGTTTTAAACTCATTCTGGAGCTTCACAGCCCAAAACAAACAAATTAAAATCCGGAGACTGTTGCGACTAAATTCCGCGAGATTGCACTATCAATTTCAATTTATTTCGCAACAATTTCACTTAAATGCGAAGTTTTAAAATTTACACTAAATGTTAAAGTTGTTTTAAAAATACCGTAACGAAATATTGTAGTTATAGTTATAAATCCTGTAAATGGCTTAATATAACTCATCTCGAAATTCGAAACGTGATAAATTCACATAAATGAAAACTACAAAAGTGAGACTGTTTTGATCGTCGTTTGTTTACAGCTAGTGCTTCAAAAATATTTGCGAATTTATATGTAAAAATGCCAAATTTTATCAGTTTCTATAATAGTTTCATTTCTCTCAAAACCACAGAAAAGATGTTTATCGGTGATGATGGTTATAAAACTCAAAACATCAAGGAACAAAGATCGATCACGTTGATTACGTAATTGATCAAAACACGTGATTTAGAATAACGCCCTGTCTAGATGTATCTGGATATTTTTGAAAACGAAGAGTTTTCGTTGTCGTGTGCACGAATGAAAACGCTGGAGGTTTTCGAGAGCATTGTCACCAAAAGTCATGGTAACCATAACGAGCACATACGAATGCATGCTCTGTGACTGTGGGTGAAGTGGAGCTTACCGTAAAAGCTCTAATAAGCCCCTCCTCTCTAATAAGCACCCCTCCCCCCAAAAAAGGAAAAGGCCAAAACAAACAGGAAAGTGGAAATTTTGTTGCGCTAAAAGTATATTTTATTCATGTTCTTTA
>JAOCNB020020734.1:0-13738 GCA_026546465.2 Palythoa caribaeorum | reverse complement strand
TTTTTATTTAACTATAGAATTTGTTGTTGTCAGGTTTTTTCATATACCGTAAAATCCCACATTAAGCCCCCCCCCCCCCCCCCAGTTTTACTGTATAAAATAGCCTAAAATCATCATTTTCTTTCGCACTAATCATGCATTATTTCCTTTTTTTCCCTTTGAATATAGAATCTGGAATGGATGAAGTTACAGACATAACTTACTTGGTCTTAAATAAAAACAGGTAAGCTCATAATTAACAATTAGAATACGAGCTTCAAATTTTTATCGGCTGATGGAATGATGAGGGCAAAGCCTGAGAGTCATTCTATCAGTTTCGGTAGAAATTGTTTTATTTTTCAAACAATGAATGTTGTCTCTAAACAGCTTGTTGTCTGTCGAGTGAAATGTGAAGTTGATGCTTTAAATTAATTTTTTTCTTACCTTCAAGAATTTTTACAATATGTTTTGTTGCTGCCTTTAGTTTATTTGGAACTGCTTTGTGAATTAGAAGCTTAGAATCGTCTTCAGAAGTGACCAAAAACGGACCGACTCCATATTGGATTGGCTGTATCTATCCCACAGACACTATCTAACCATAGCGAGTACTGTAGCCAATCAGATTACAGCCAATCAGATTACAGCATTTAAGATAGACAGTGACGAGATTTCTACTAACATTGTATATAGTTAGATGTCTAAGAAATATTTCTTAGAAGATTTCATGAGGTACTTTTTGATGTGTTTTATATTTTTACCAGATATATCATTTCCGTTGGCTGGGACAGAAGAATCAATTTGTTCTCTGTAAGTTGCATATTCCTTTTCTCTGACTCAACTACTACAACTGCGACTGCAATTGCAACTACAACGATTATTACCACTAATACTACGACTATTAACATTACTACTACCGCTTCCCTCAGTAATACTACTGCCACTGCCAATGCTGTTGCTACTAGTTTTTGACTATCCTCAATCGTGATAGGCCTGGGCGCTTCATGTTTGTGTCAAAATACTCAATCTGATTTTTTTCAAAGGCAGTGATTTAAAGTAAATGCAGTCAGTAGAAACAGCGGTTAAGTCAGCTGCTTGTTATGAAGAGTCTTTAAACGAAAACTTGTCTACATATTTATCAAGGTGATGAAAATTTTAGTAAGGAGTTCTGCATTGTGTACGGCAGTAGAGGTAAGACCTATGCCTTCCAGCCGCAAGCTCTTGGATTCAAATCCCAGCTATGTCGAGCGTTTAAGGTTTGTGTGACCCTTTTTCCACCAAAGTTGACTCAACTTTGCATCGTTAAGAGGTCGAGGGGCAAACCTGCGATGGATTAGTATCCCGTCCAGGGAAGTCAATGACTCCATCCCCTTAACAAAAAAAATGGAGATGATGGCTCCAATGTGCCACTTAGTCTGATTAAAGGATTTAGCTTTTGGCTTTTTGTGCCTGGTGCCATGTAAAACTCTGAGTTGTCTTATCATTAAACGTGATTCTGAAAACTATTCCCAAATCGTGTAACATATTGCCTTCCCTTCCAAAAGTTCAAAAGTTATTATTTAATTTTTCAAAACACTCTTGAAACAATTTTTATAAACATTTGCAAATTTTTGAAAATCTTAGGACCTCATTTTTGCAATGCAAACGTTATTTTAAAAATGTTTGACTATTTTCGGTGGATTAGCATTTTTAGAGTAAAGCTGAGTTCAAAACATTAAATACTACCCATTGAGGTCATGTATGGATCGTGTTCTGGAGCCGAGTGCCTAGACCAGGGTTGCCACAGTCCTTGAAAATCCTTGAAAGTCCTTGAATTTGGGTCATGGTCCTTGAAAATCCTGGAATGGGCAAAAAATGTCTTTCTCAACCTCCAAAAGTAATATAAATAAGCTCTTTGTCAACATATTTTTGATGTGACAACATTCTAAAACAAAACCCGCGTTTCTGAAAGGCTTGATTTTTGTCCAGAAATAAATCTTCTAAAGCTTGTTAATATAGGATGCGTATTGTTGAACTGATTTTTGAAAAAAAAAATATGTAAAGCATCCAACTTTTATTTGATAGCGAAGGTCCTGGTTTAGCTTGAAAAGGCCCTGGAAAGTCCTGGAAAAGTCCTTGCATTTCACATCCAGTAAATAGTGGCAACCCTTCCGTCCGACCTCATTGAGCCGCGACCTTGGCAATTCAGCCTCTGGCTGCAAGAAAGGGCGATTAGCAAGTCACACCTTACCACTCTTTAGTATCGCCTTTTACTACCTGTTGAATGCTACTTGTTAAATACTACCTGGTTAATACTACCACCTTAAAATACCGCATATTGAATAGCACCTGTGGAATGCCACCAAATAAACTGACTATCTGTTGAATACAACCCCCATTAAATACTACCCATTGAATACTAACCATTGAGTGCTACCTGTTGAATACCACCCATCAAATATTACCCTCGTTGAACACTATCAATTGAATGCTTCCAGTTGACTACCAGCTGCTGAATGCAACCCACTGAATGCTAGCCGTTGAATACTAACCATTGACTGCTTTATGTTGACTACAACCTGTTGAATACCAAAAATTGTACTTGTAATGGCGTTGCAGCTTTCTGATTAGCTATATTGTTTACAGCATGGGGTGAATATAGATATAGATACCTCCATTTATTCATGTTTTTTGGAGTATGGTTAATAGCCAGTCGTCAAAAGTAAAGGTGTAGCACTTAAAGAGCCTCGCGTTGCATGCAAATGTAAATTGTTATTAGTTGAATTAAGTTATTTTTTTTCATTGTGCACAAATTGGATGGTTGCTTTTCAGCCATAACAATTGTTTTATTTTGTTGTTTCATGTAGGACGACAATGAGGACTTTCATCACGTGCAGTATCCGTACGCCTATTGGTCAGACGATCTGGTGAGTTTCAACCTCCAAACAACTCTGCGTCCAGACTTCTACTACAGTCAAAGCCGATGTTCTTTTGATTGCAGTCTTGCAAACTTCCACTGCAAAGCCGATGTTCTTTTGATTGAAGTCTTGCAAACTTCCACTGCAACATTGGTATTTTGAAGAATCTTGACAGTTTGAACGGAGCAAGGTCCGACCTGTGCAAGCAGTTCATTTTATACCTGGAGGTTATAACTTTTTGTGATTTCTCCTGAAAATGCTGCAATATTTTTAGGATCCATTTTTGCAAGGTTTTCGTCGAGTAGCCACTCGGCAGCAACGGCGCTTGAAACATTTTAGTAAGAAATCACCAGGTACAAAAGATACTGAGCAGCTTGCTTCTGCAAGTTGATACTTGCTCCGTTCAAACTGTTAACCAAAATACCAATGTTGCGGGGAAATTTGCAAGGTTGTCATGGAAAGAACATCCGATTTGACTGCAAAACCGAAATGCTTTGCGGGGTTGCAGACTTAACATTAAGACATATATTTTTGTCAGTTTGATTCAATTTTTTTGATAAAATTTTAGTCAGATGACGTGTGTACATGTAACAATGGGCTTTGGGGGAAACTAGCTTATAAAGTCCTACTTTGATTTGTGCTGTAGTCTCTGTTGGCCACTAGAGACCGGACATCAATTTTAGCCTTAACCAATCAAGACAGTGTTTACTCCACAAGAATAAAGTTGGGAAAGTGGCGAATTTCAAGACATGTTTTCCTTGCAAACAAAGAATTCGAGTTAAAAACGAAAGAGGAATGCAAGAAATAGAGCGCCGCAACAACAAAGGCACATTTGCTATAGATAGTTAGACTTGAAAAGAAACTGAAATTTGCATAATTACTGCTATGTGAGATACGCCCAAACATTCAAGAACCGCTGTCTTCAGCAAATATAAATGTCAACTTTGAAAATCGAAATCTTTCAAACTTTGTTAGTTGATAGACCTTAGCTGATGAAAGTACTACTGCTGCTACTACTACTACAACTACTACTACTACTGCTCTTACTACTACTACTACTACAATACTACTACTGCTACTACTACTACTACTACTACTACTAATGATAATAATAATAATGATAATAATAATGATAATAATAATAGTGATAATACCTTAATTTAGAGCCAACTGAACTAGCACTATTTTCCAATATGTTAAGTCGATTGGTTAAAATATTTTTACTGCATACTTGAGACCGGCTTGTTGAAGAAGACACAAGTGTAATAATCGGCCACAAATGTAATAACATTGAGTCACAAATGTAACAAAAGTCACAAATGTAATAATTTTTGTTCAGGCACAAATAAAAATCAAATACCTGTATGATGCTCGTAAATTACTGAAATAAAGGCTGACTTATACGTTAACATGGTTAATTATAATTATACATTTATTGCAGTTGTTTCGCGCAAAGTTGACTTACTGCCGTTCCTTTTGGCTCTATCATTTAACTTTCTATGCCAAAACTGTTATTACATTTGTGAATGTTTTTAAATTTGCAACTAAATGTTATTACATTTGTGACCTTTATTACATTTGTGGCTAATTGTTATTACATTTTTGACTGTTATCACATTTGCGACTAATTGTTATTACATTTGTGACCAATTGTTATATTTTATCTTTCAACACACCTTCGTAATTTAGGCAAATTTCTCCTCTCTGCAGGTCTCATGTTGGCTACGGTATTGTACAGAGCGTAGAATAAATAAAGCCAGTTCATATAGTGATATCTGTTATTAGTTCACTAAGGCCTACCAGCTGACAAAAATTAAAGGATTTCAATATTTAAAAGTTGACATTTTTGTTTGATATGGACAGTTAGCCGCTCTTAAGTTCTGAGTTCTGCAAAACCCCCGGTTGTAATGTAAAATATATTTAATTTGTCCAGGTTGAAGATATAGTGAAATTTGTTTTGTTGTTGTTTTTATCAGAAAAGTGGTCACAAAGAGGACATCCTATCTGTCACATCAAGCCCACCGAACTTTTTGGCTACTTCTAGTTACGATGGAGAGGTACTGTAAAGCCAATATAGAGCTTATTGTAGTAAGTTTAGGCCTCGTTCACACTATATCGGATAGCTATTGTTCCGTCACATAAATATATCGAACATAGGCCGTGCCTTTGCATCGAGAAAGCTTAATTCGGAATGAACTTTTGTGCGAAAGCGTACCCGGAATGGAATATTTTCAAAATTGACATGTCACGTATTGAGTAGGTTTTTGTGCTACTGAAATTGTAGTGTGAAGTATCTGGATTTTCCGGGCTTGACTTTCTGCTTAAGAACGTCCATTGAGGCCCCGTCCACACGTATCCGGATATTTTCGAAAACCGAGATTTTTTTCTCCGTGTTAGCCTTCTGTCCACACGTAAACGGCGTTTTCACTGAAAATCACTGAAAACGGAGGTTTTCGAAAAGGCTCTCCAGAGTGGAGATTTTTGAAAACGGAGATTTATCGTATTCGTGTGGACTGGAAAAACGGAGGTTTTCGAATATGATGACGTCGTACTTAAGATCCAGAGCTTCCCGCGCATGCTCTATTGGTTACAGTGCATGCTCTATAAAGAGAGCTAGCGTATTTACCTGTCTTTAACGTATTCGTGTGGACGGGCGAATACGATTTGAAAACGCTACGTGTGAACACGTATTTTTTTGAAAACGGAGAAAAAAAATCTCCGTTTTCAAAAATATCCGGATACGTGTGGACAGGGCCTGAGTCCTACCAAAGATAATTCTCTAAATATTTGGACACTCCAATTTCAGTGTATCGTCTGTCATGTAGATAATTTTCAAAATTAGAACACATGCTTACAGAGGAAATACTAACATTGTCACTTTCTAAAACTTTTGTCTGAAACGATTACTATGCTAATTTTGAATCTAGAAAATTGATTGGAATTTTACTTTCAAAAATTTTTGCGAACCCGATTTTAGTTTTATATTTATATATTTGATATGCGATATGCATTGCTTCACTAACCTGCAAAATACATCAAGAAATTAAACTAGGCTATTGAGTAACTAATTTAACCAGTTCTTTCAAATGCTCTAGAACATGCAGACAACAGTGCTGACTTAAATTTACGAATAACGCATATTAAACAAGTGTCAGTATTGCTTTAAGTCCAGGTCACACCTCAATTGAAGAATTGTTAAGTTTAAAAACAGTCACGTTTCGCACGGTTTCTGTTGGAGAAACATATTGTCCATGTTCATGTTGGATTTTTATCGCAACATTACATATGAAAACTCATCGTCGAGTATAGAAATTCAAAATCCATGCCTGGAAAACCTGGAAAATTGCTATCAATCCTGGAAGGTCCTTGAAACTTAGCTTATTTCTTAAAAAGGATTTTTTTTCAAAATAAAATAACTAATTCTTAATATTTCTTTGACAAGTTTGGGCCACAAATCCAGGCACAGATTCATGTGAAAAGATTGCAAAAACCTGTTCTCATCGCTTCTCGCTCATCTGCGACTATCCATGTTTTTTTAACATTAAGAGACTGGCTCCAGCCACCCAATATTTTTTTTAAGTTTTTGAGGTCCTTGATTTTTGTTAATTTGGCCCTTGAAGGTCCCTGTACAGGGTACAGCAACTGGAGATTGATAATACGCCGTGCTGCAGAGGACATTACGTGGGATTAGAGACTTAAACAAAGTTCCTCTCTTTCCTTGCTTTTAATTCACATCATAAATTTTGCGAATCTGTTACATTTTGCCATGCGCAATATACTCGGTCAGGCACGTCAATTTTTATCACACAATTATCACAAAACCAACAGTGAAACTTCTGTTCTCGTATGATGTCCACTACATAAAGCCTGTATTATCCAACTCCGGTTGCTGTACCCTGTGACACGACGTTTACTTTCTATATAATTAGCATTGGCAATAAAAATCGAACCCCCTGTGCACGCTCAGCGGCTATGGTGTCGAGTCGCACTCTTCCCCCCTCTCCTCCCCTCCCCTCCTTTACCCTACCCCTGTTCATGAGCGTGCTGTATGTAAACTAACTCTGCGAATGGATGAAAGTGTGAAGATATTGGTTTTTTTTGTTGTATGGCCTCTCCTACAAAGTAGTAATTGGTTTAACAGAAATGGCTGGTTTATATTTCCCAGTTTTGATGCTGATTAATTGTAATCCCATTCCTCTTTCTTGGCAGATTATAATCTGGAATCAGGTTTCTGGTCATATTTTTTGTCATATTTTCTCCCCTCATACTGTCAACAAAAAGGACGATCAATATACATCAAGTAAGTTTTGCTATATTCACCTACCGTATTTCCTCAAATAAATGCCTAGCCTCAAATAAACGCCGTCCTTAGTAATCACCAAATGCGTGAGAGCTGCGTTTTATTAGAATTTTAGCGGAAGATTAGAGATAAGTTGTTTAGTGATCTTAAAAAGTAGCAGTATACGTAATTTACAATTACAGATGCTTAGAACTGTTGTCAGTTTCATTTCTATCTTTCAGGATTTAAAATTGTTAATTGCTAATTAAATTATTACATCTACATTTTCTCTCTTTGTTACTGTTTAAAACTGAGAGACAACCACCTACAGCAACCATCCACTTTCATCTGTGCCAAGTGCCAGCGGGACTGCCACTCACAGATCGGGCTCTTCAGCCACTCCTGCAGGTGCCGCTGAGACCTACCTCTACAAGGAGCTTCTCCATCGTCTCTCGTAGATGGAAGGATGCCGACGACGACGACTGTTTTGCTGAATTCCACACAGTTTAATTGGTTTAACATCACCGCTTATTACCTGTTTACTCGGAGCTCCTTGCCATTCTCATATGAAATGCAATATCGTAAATTTTAAAATACCAGGTATGCTCACTGGCGGAAAAAAAACAAAACAAAAAAACTCCACCTTAGAATCATAATAAGGAGACTGTGAAACTTTAAAAAGGAAAAAAACTAGGATTCTTTTTTCTACCAATCCATCAGAAATGGTATGAAAAGCAAGGCAAATGAACTTTTAACCCTTTAAGCTGTAAGCAATTTATCAGCATTCAACTTCTCCTAACATAACTCAAACCAATATTTTTTGTAATTGTTTCAGTAGTGTGAGGGCCACGTTTTAGATAACTCTCTGGGTTAACCGTGTCACCCTCCTTAAATAAAGTTTATTGTATTGTATTGTATTGTATTGTATAACAAGGTAATCCGATTTCTCCTTATGGGCCTGAAAAAGGTATCCTTCAGAATATATTACATGACTTGTCTCGATTATTATTTTTCCATATCATTTTTACCAATCTCAATACGTAACCATCGCCCCACAGGGTCCGATTGCAGAGTGATTGGTTATTGCTTTGTCTGTCCGTGGAAAAGAAGATGCCTTCCTTGTTCTCCTGGGTTTGAGCTTCGTCTAACCACCACCGGTCGTGACGTGTACTGCCATCAATCGAGTGGTATGAAGAACTTTCACTTTTTAGTAAATGTTTGTAATATATGCCATGTTGCATTACTTGCTCCTTATGTATGCCGGGATACATATATTGAGGACCATGCGCTTCCATCACGGCCGAGTGCTGTGTCAAGTGTAAATCTCAGCAATATATTCCACGTGACAATAGAAATTCATAACACAATGCAAAAAGAGTTGGTAAGCAGAAATGCGAAACTTGGTAAACTTCAAAGATTAATCCAATGTTGCATTGTTTCATGTTCGGTGAATGGCCACGGTTATGATCAGCTGTCTAACAATATTAAAAAATATAACACTTTTCCTTACTATGTCTTCATCATGGTCTTATATAGGATTATTCTTTGTGTTTAACTCACGTTAAGGGAGTTGTTTTAATCATTTCGATAGTTCAAATTTCCCGAGTGCCGCCATCTTGAAATGTGACGTGTTCTGGTTGCAGTGCCAGACCCCCACTCGTTCACTGCTTTTTTTTTTAATTACCAGTTCGATAGTGGCACTGGAACCCCAAATGTTACATTTCAAGATGGCGGCACGTGCGAAAGTCGAACTGTTAAATCAATCGGTTGGCGTAAGCCGCATGAACAGAGCTTGAAGTCCTGATGCAGACACGTGCTGAAAAAAAAATTGTGATTTAAAACTAATATTGTTGAAAGAAAATTTTGAAATAAGCTTAATTTGAAAAAAAAACTTGGCAGCATATTTTTACACTGCTATATTGCAATTTTTAAATCTACAGTTTTGTCGAACATCAAAAATAAATATTTTTAACTGTGGCTCCACAGTAGAGTGGCTTCATTTCCAATCTATCATTATTCTTGACTGTATATCTCAAGAAGGTTTTCTTCATCAACAGTGGTTATTCCTCGTCCAGGCCAGAAGGGACCTTAAAGCCGGTGACAAGTATGGCTTTACTAAACTGTCTCTAATTACCAGGTTGTAACTGTAGCAGACCAACGCTAAACCCTATGATTTTGTTTGTTTGTCATGTTTTCGTGTAATTCGTAGACAATAGATGTTTCGAAAATAACATTATTAGTATAACCGTTGCGGCACAAAAACAGATAAAGGCAATGTTTAAAACGTTGTTTCCTTAAACAAACCATTTGGAGGATTCCAAGCATTACTTTCGTCAGTTCATTTGTTGAAAACAACTTATAAGGCTACTGTTCTTCAAGTTTATATTATGTGTTAATAAAGTCATATGAAAACCACTACCGCTGATATGTATAATTTTACTGGGTGATATTAAATACAGTGGATACATTCGGTTTATTGTGATAAACTTTTCATCCTAATTCGGAAAACCTTTGGACCTCCGTGTACTGTAGGATAAGCTATAATTGCCTAGCATAAAATAAAGACTCGTTCCATGATGCATTCTGAGAGACGTTGTTAAATCGGGAATGTAGTGCCTTTGGAACAAGACTATTGAACTGACTTGAAGTTGCGACGTACAGCTGTATAAAGAAGGTCAAGCCTGTGCTTGGGGCTAATTTGCGCAGGCCTAAAGGCGTCGTGTCTACGAGGACTTAAAACCTCTAGTCCGCTATATAACGGTACTACAGATTCAAACCTAATTCAACCGCAAGAATGTATAACAGCAGGCTTGGAAACGAACGTTAATATTAGAATTTATAAAATACTATATTTCGATAACACTCTCTATATATCAATAATTACAGTTCTTACAGCTTTTCATTTATGTACAGTAATAGAACTCTCTGTTGTCTATGAAAAACACATATAACTGAGCTAACACACACAATTCTTATACCAGAGAGGCCATGTGTAGGCTTCTTATTCTGTAACGTCTTGGATTTTGTACACTGCAACACAAACAAAAACAAAGCGTAACGCATACTACCCATGTGTTTTTGGAAAACGTTTAGAACAACTGAATGACCCGCAGTTCAGCTGCTGTACATCACTTCAACCTCTTCACAGAAACATGGTTTCGAACCAAGTCTAGGACCTCGAAAGCGATTGCAGCTACGGTTATCACGTAACATTAAAGTTCCATAGTCTTATTTTATGGTCATACGAAGCGCTAATTATTCTTGTGTCGTCAAAATGAATACAGTTGATAGAATCTTTGTGGCCGCGGAGGGTCTGGATGCATTCGTTTCTATAAAAAAAATGTAAAAAACGGTAATTAATTGGAAAAAGCGAAAAGGGGCAAAACAAGGGCGTTAAAAATTAAGGAAAATCTACCGTATGAATTAATTAAGCAAGAGAAACAAACGCCGGTTTAAATTATATTCATGCCTACGAGAAGACACTTACTTGCGAAGTACAAACAAGGAAAGGGACGGCCAAGAAACGAAGATAAGGAGAAAGTTACTACAAACGTTTGAAAAAGGGAAAGGTGTTCTCAAAGTACAAAAAAATGAAAGAAGTCAATTAATACAAACAATGACTCAGGTGACACATGATTGCAAAGAAAGAGACAGGTGTTCAAAAACAAGATACAAAAAAGATGTTGAAGAAGTACGAACAAGGAGACAAATGCTAAAACACAAACAAGGGAGATGTATAAAAGATACACAAAGAAAACGCTGGCCAATGCGTAACAAAGCGAAAGGTTTTCAAAAAGAAAAATAATATTCAAAAAATACAATCAAGAAAGTTGTTAAAGAAGTACAACTGAACAAGAAAACTGTAAAAGAAGTACAAATAACAAACGTGTTTAAGGTTAACAAACACGGAAGGTGTTCAAAAGCTACAAAAAAGGAAGCTGTTTAAGAAGTACCAACAGGAAAGGTGTTAAAGTACAAACAACAAAGGTTCTAAAGTACAAACAATAAAGGTGTTCGATAAGTAAAAAAAAAAATGTTTTAAAAAAGTACAAAAAATAACACTGTTCAAAAAGTACAAACAAGATATATTTTCAAAAAGTACAAACAAGAAAGGTGTTCAAAAAGCACAAACAAGACAGATGTTCAAAAAGTACAAACAAGAATGGTGTTCAAAAAGCACAAATAAGACAGATGTTCAAAAGCACAAACACGATAGATTTTCAAAAAGCACAAACAAGACAGATGTTCAAAAAGCACAAACACGATAGATTTTCAAAAAGCACAAACAAGAAGATGTTCAAAAAGTACAAAGAAGACAGACGTTCAAAAAGTACAAAGAAGAAAGATGTTCAAAAAGCACAAACAAGACAGGTGTTTGACAAGTACAAACAAGAAAGGTGTTCAAAAACCACAAACAAGACAGATGTTAATTAAGTACAAACAAGAAAGGTGTTAATTACAAACAAGAAAGTTGTTCAAGGGTAACAAACAATAAAGGTGTTAAAGAAATATAAACGCGAATGCTGTTCAAGAAACGCAAACAAGAAAGTTTTGAAGAAGTACAAACAAAAAATGTCTTCCAGAAGTACAAATAAAAAAGATGTTCAAAGACAACAAACAAGGACGGTGTTCAAGAAGTACAAATAAGAAAGTTGTCCTAGAAGTACAAATTAAACCTATCGGAAAGCTGTTCAAGAAGTACAAACAAAGAGGCGGGTGTTGAACAAGTACCCTACCTGTCAATGTCCCAGTATTTGATCGCACCATCCCTGCCAGCACTCACAATCAGACCCCCTACCGTTTTCCCGTTAACAACCATAAATCGTAACTGGACGGACTCGATCCTAAATATAAAACAGTGTTACGACATTCATTCATGACAAAAGAATAATTATACAAGTTCAAACAACCGATAACCTAATCGGTCCTTTAAATAACTGAACGTTAAAAGTTTTTCGATAATCACATATAAGTCTTATAAGAGATAACATTAAAAAAAAACGTACCTTGCTTTGTGTCCTAGGAACTCGCTTAAACATTCTTCTTTCTCCAGGTCCCATAAAGACACCTTATCTCCTGCTCCTACCGCTATGTGGCCCTGTTTTGCAAACAATGATTAGAAACGCATTCCCTAAAACAATCGACCTTAACCTCAATAACAGTTAAATAAAGCCAAACATGTCATGTCAACGAGTAAATGACAAAATATATGAGTATTATTTCCAAAAGATCTGAAAACTGGCAGTTTTAAATCAACGTGAGATGTCAACACTAATTAATGGACAGTATGTTTTTAAAATGTCGAATACTTTTATTCGAATCCTGAATGTGACAAATTAATTTTCATGAAAAAATTGGGACCAGAAGCAAGTCCGGATAATCGAAAAATCCGGATAAACGAGGTCCGGATAATCGAGGTTCGACTGTATATGCTATCCATATAGAATTAATATAAGGGAAAACGTTTATCAGTTCAGATCAGTCGGAGCTAACTCTCATCATAAAAAGCATTAGCATATAGATGTACAATTATGATATTATTTGCAGCCGTACTAGATGGTGAAATCTTGGCTAATACAGCAGCATGTGAAAATAAAAAAAAAACAAAAATAGCGAAACGTTATATACACAACAAAGCATAGTACTAAAGGACGTGACTGGAATTCTAGAAGTGTGTACCATTGTGTAGCTGATGGACGCCACTGCAGTCCCACCTCCGATGCTAAACTGAGACAAACAGCAACCTTCCCGCACGTTCCATACACGGACAGTCTGAGGACAACAAAAAGGATCGCCTTACTGTATTTGCTGTTCAACGCAAAGTATAAGACTAACTGTTCAAAAATATTTTAATAGTTTACTTTACAGGGAGATTAACAGTAAAAATACTGATATTTCTAAATGTTTTCGCTTTGGCTTATGGGTACATTCTGAAGAAGAGGCGAGACGCCTTGAGATATGTAAGTTTCGATATTTTAAAAATGAATTCAAAGAAAGAGAAAATTGTTGTGAGAGCTATCAAATAATCCTTTACTTTGATTTTTAAATGTTAGATTAATTAGGCATTTATGTAAACGGTTTTCTCTGAACTGAGAAGGTGTTTCTCCTATCATTTAGGAGCAAAATTATCAAACTATACGCTTTTATACAGGGCACAGTAAAGAAATCAGTGACACCTTGAGTTTTACAAAAAGCAGTCAAGATTTGTATCACAACTAGTTTGATTCTGATAGTGTGTCATCCAAAAGAAGCAAAGCAGGGGCGGATCCAGACTAGTTCCACTAGTTCCATGGAACTAGTCAAGATTTTTCAGAGTGAAAAAAATATCAACAGAAATTTACAATTAAAAAAGTACAGTCTTTTTCCTCACCCTTAATTTGATTGATTTGCCATAAGTTTTAACCAAAATCTTTAAATTGTGGCACTTTCCGGCCGTTTTGCAGCCTATTTTCGGCAAAAAATTACTTAAAAAGAAAAAGAACTAAATTTATGCTGTGGGTACACCCCCGCGTTTCGTATTTGGCTCGTGCCAGGTCTATCCGCGCACTTGGAACTAGTCGCACCCACTATTGTTCGCATGGAACCA